>OZ022242.1:37017474-37027474 GCA_963978895.1 Erpobdella octoculata | reverse complement strand
ATGCAATAGTTGGTCGGACACCTGCAGTACATCAACACGGTACAACGTTGAGCACGGGAACCATGCATGAACGGAAGGAGTCCCATATCGGAATTCCACCAGTATGTATGTATGTATGTGTGTTTCTGTATGTATGTATGTGTGTGTATGTATGTATGTATGTATGTATGTATGTATGTATGTATGTATGTATGTATGTATGTATGTATGTATGTATGTGTGTGTATGTATGTATGTATGTATGTATGTGTGTATGTATGTATGTATGTATGTATGTGTGTGTGTGTATGTATGTATGTATGTATGTATGTATGTATGTATGTATGTATGTATGTACGTATGTATGTATGTGTGTGTATGTATGTATGTATGTATGTATGTATGTATTTGTGTTTCTATGTGTGCGTGTGCCTGCGTGCGTGTGTTCTTTAATAGCACTTTATCGCGATAACAATGTATTCTTGTCTGCTAGGGATGTGTAGAATGCTACGCCGTCAGTGGAATGCTGGCATGTCATGACATGATGGAACGACGATGATGATGACGATGCAAGCGACGTTTTTGTCCTTAATTTCAATCCCGAGTTCCCCGCATTACATTGCAGCAGAAACCTCTCGAACACAACAGATCCAACAACACTTATGTACACTCCAGCTCAACCCAATCGTACAATCCAATCTTCATATCGTACATATATATCTCCACAAAACTTATAAAGATGTCGAAGAACTCTTTCGCCGTCGTACAATAGTAAAAAATCACATATACAAAAAAGAAATAAAGAAAGAAAGAGAGAGAGGAGAGAAAAAAAGAGAGAGATAGAAAGAGAAAGAGAAGGAGAGAGAAATAAAGAAAGAGATTAATGGGATTATGATTTCATATAATATAATATCTGTATAATAGCCTTGCTGAAACCAAAAAAACTTTTCCCTATTACTACAACCGGTATCTCGACATACTGGTTCAACTACAGGTAGCTATGCTCTCTCTCTCTTTCTCTCTCTCTCTCCCTCGCACCCCGGGATAGCCTCCAATATTTCACCCCACGGCGCCACTCTCAGATGGACGTGAGGGCATTTGAAAGGAGAAGAAAAAAAATAGAAGTGCCACTCCTGCACAAAAGAAGAATAATTGTTCCACGACGAACATCTCCTAAGATATCGTGACAGTTTCATCTTTGGAGAATCAAGCCGAGTGGTGGCTGGACCTACTGCTGTCGTTGAAAGGAGAGCTAACATACACTATAAGGTAAATAATTTTGTGCTTCCTTCCTTCTCTCTCTCTCTCTCTCTCTCTCTCTCTCTTTCTCTCTCCCACCCTCCCTCCCTCCCTCTCTTTCTCTCACATACACACACACAAACACATCGTACTTTTGAGAGGGCGAAAAAAGGTATAAACGAGAAGAACCCTGGGATCACCAAGGATGAATGGGCTGAAAAAAAAACTAAAGCTGAGGGACAACCATGAGTGATGAAGGAGTATAAGGGGGTGGGAGAGCCCTGTGGTGGACACCATCGGATGGAATACTGTTTACAAGAAGACAAGAAAAGATGTATGGACATAAAAATTCTGTAAAAATATGTAGAATACCGAAACTTTTAAGCGCCCCTACATGGGATGTTGAGAGATTTATTCCTGGATCAAATGCTGATGAATATATAATACTTGATGGAACGAAAGAGAGAGAGAGAGAGATAGAAAAAGAAAGAAGGAGAGAGAGAGAGAGAGAGAGAGAGAGAGAGGGAGGGAGTCATGGATGGAGAGACCTCTTTTCAGCTCAATTCAATTAGAAGAGCTCAGTGACATGTGATCGTGTTGCCTGACCCAACTCAAAACTGGTCGACTAAAAAAAGAAACATAATCAAGAAGGATAACGATGATGATGATTATGGTGATGATGATGATGATGATGATGATGATTATGGTGATGATGATGATGATAATAACAGCAGTCACAACCACGACAATATATAATATAACATCAACAAAAATCACGTGATAAGAAACCCAGTTGGGGTCAAAAGACAACAACAAAATGGCGGAAAACGGAAAACGAACCAGATACAAATTTACGACCGGCGAATGCTAATGAATCGAAGGAAATTCTTTCGTTCCATTATATAATAATATATATATATATATATATATATATAGTATATAAAATCTATGTATACACCAGCTTTAATTTTGTTTGCACATTCACTCAAGCCTCCTCCCCTACCCCACACGCACAGAGACACTCACAGACGCAAACACACACATACATCGATACATA
Source organism: Erpobdella octoculata (assembly GCA_963978895.1). NCBI lineage: Eukaryota > Metazoa > Annelida > Clitellata > Hirudinida > Erpobdellidae > Erpobdella > Erpobdella octoculata. The sequence continues at coordinate 37,025,199 of OZ022242.1, read as the reverse complement.
ACCTACTAAAAAAATATGAAAATCAAATAATCTCTGCAAGAACCTCGTTTACGAGAGCATCTTCGAGTCATATCACGCAAGATCATCTCTGATCTCTTATCGCTGCTCACTCGTCCACTACAAACCAACTTACCGGCCGTAAAAGATCAAGTCCCCTCCCCCCTATTTCGCTCATTCAGCTAGTCCAGGTCAGATCGTGTCTCCCTCACTCCTCACCCTTCCTTATCCCTCACTCCTTACTTACTCACACTTTACTATTCCTCACTCCTTACCATCTCACTCTTCCATACCGTTCACTTCTTAATTAATCATTCATTTTCATCCCTCACTCGCAGGCTCCACTCTTTCACTAACTGATTTCACTCAATTCGCCCCATCTCCCCGGTTACTCACTCAATCTTACGATTTCACGAAAAAAAATGAGAGCACTTAGTCAATTCCTGAGTGACCCAACGGGGTCACTGAAGACGTTGAATGAGTTTACTTCAGTTTAGGCAAGTGAGCTCTTTTGTTGTGTGCGAGTGCATCTTTCTTGCGTGCGAGTTGGCCAAAGATGTAGAGAAAAAAACTTTTTATGACCAACGTGGTTATAACCAATATGATAAATAATAGCAAATCTTTATACCGTCAAACTTCGATAGTAAATACCCTGGTTATTAAATACCCCCGGTTTGTAAATACGCGTTTGCTTGGTCCCAGCCAAGTCAATTACCCCCAAGGGGGTTATTTACTAACGGGGTTTGACTGTATATACAAATATATATATATATATATATATATATATATATATATATATATATATATATATATATATATATATATATATATATATATATATATATAGATATATATGACTGTATGTATGTATTTATGTATATATGTATGTTATTTATGCATTGCTAGACCATCCCTCCGATCGTAATGAAATTTTCACACAACCTTCAGAGTCAATAGAGTAGAGGAAGGTTTTGTGGGGAAAAAATTGAGATCGGTCACAAAATGAGCTGGAGCTGGAGAGCGAGTGGAAACGGGAACTGGAGAATGAGCGGGAATGGAAAAGCAAGCGGGAACGGAAAAGCAGCCGGGAGTGAAAGAGCGAGCGGGAATGCGACCGGGAGCGGGAGAGCAAGCGGGGAAGGAAACGGGAGCAAGAGAGAAAAACAATAGAAAAACCTCTAAAAACCCCGGGCAACGCCGTGTAACCCGCTAGTATTTAAAAAGTAATGTACATGGATGTGTATGGATGTGTGGGCATGTTCAAGATTCACATCCAAACCACTGGAGCTGTTTGAACGAAATTCAGCACGAAGGTAGTCTTTAGTGAAGAAGAAGATTTTAAGAGATTTAAAGAAAAAACTGCTCTTTATTTTACGTTTTAACAGCAAAAAAACGAGAAAAAATTAAAAAAAAACCCTTACAGCTCTGCTAGTTATAATAATAATGTTGATAATGATAATGAAAATGATGATGATAATAATAATAATAATAATAATAATAATAATAATGATGATGATGATGATGATGATGATGATGATGATGATGATGATGATAATAATGATAATAATGATAATAATAATAATGATAATAATAATAATAATAATAATAATAATAATAATAATAATAACAACAATAAAAATAATAAACAAATAATAAAAATAATAAACAAATAATAAAAATAATAAATAAATACTAATAAATAATGAACGTGTTGTGAAACTAACAGTGAACTTTTCAACAGCTGTGAAGTCCTCATCGAGGAAGACTCTGGCCCTGTCGAACTGTGCCATCTCCTCGCTGGCCAGTAGCATCCTGTCGTAGGGATTGAAAAAATATAAAAAAATAAAACCAAAAATGAAATGAAAATAAAACTAATTTGTTGCTGACGTTCAGCTGGTTTGTGATTGTTCTTCGACTTACGTCGAACGATGAATTGAAAAACTTAGCGGAGAAAAATGTCAAGGGTACACAGAACAAGTGGTGGGGTTTATGGTGCTCCTTAGCACCCACTTCAGTTCATCTCCTTCCCCCTCCCTCCCCGTATATGGAAAGAAAGTATGCCAGCCGCCGATGACAAACTTTTATGCACTTAAGAAAGTGGCCCGTTTGGGGCCCAATAAAATAAACTTTGCGATGTAATCACAATTGAAAAAACATTTAATTAATTAATTAATTAATTAATTGATTATTTTTAATTAATTATTTACTTAATTATTTATTACATTTATTTTAGTAATAATAACATTTAATAACATAAAACTTATTAAAAATAAAAAAAAACAAAGAACTGATTGACTGACTTGATGAACTTGTTGACATGTTGCATGGTCTCCTCGTAGTTCTTTCCACCAACTTCCTGACAGTGGATGGCCACGAACTCTGGCTCCAGTCTTGAAATCGTCTTCGGGAAAAAAAAATTTATAAGAAAATTAAATAATTATTTGTGTATTATTATTATTATTATTATTATTATTTATTAGAGCTGAATTCAACAAGTTGAATATGAAAAATTAAGTTTCTAAACAATTTTAATGATTTTTTTTGTTTTGTTTACTTCATAGTTTTGTTTAGAAAATATTTGCACTTTATTGACTGCACAGCTAATTTATAAACGCCCACAAACGAAGGGACTGAGGAAAAAAAAGAAAGGAAATTCTTTTAGAAGAAATTACTTGATGACTTGATGACGAAGTAGTGACAACGAAGACGAAAAATAAAATCTGAACATCATCACCATATTCACCATAACAACTATCCTCGTCACCATCACTATCAGCATCATCATCATCAACATCTCCACCATCATTATAATCATCGATATCATCATCATCATCATAATCATCATCATTGATATCATCATCATCATAATCACCGTCATCGTGTCAGTTCATTTCTAAAAAACAAACAGCTAAAAGAGAATGATGAGATGAAACATTCCTATCACTATGTTTACATACACACACACAAATAAAAATTACACATTTGAAGGTTAATGGCGCATGTATGTGTATGTGTGTGTATGTGTATGTATGTGTGGTAAGATAAAAAAGAGAGAGAGAGAGAGAGAGAGAGAAAAAGAGAGAGAGAGAGAGAGAGAGAGAGAGAGAGAGAAAGAGAGAGAGAAAGAATTTCTCCTTGTAAGTTCCGTTCTCTATTGTTTGCTGTTACAATTTATCGATCAGACAAAAAAAACTCTAATCCACAGAGTCAATCGCCATTTTACACAACTTATTTATTCAGCCGCTGTGTTTGTGTGTGTGTGTGTATGAGCGGGAATAGAAGCGGGCGGCTGAACAAATAATAAATACGTTTTACAAGCCGCTCAGAAAAATAGGCAAAAAAAGAAGAAAAAATAACAGAAAAAAATTAAACATTTGCAAAACGTTAAAAAGAAAAACAAACTGATGCCAGGTTGGAATTAATTCGTTCGCTCCGTCGAAGCGACTGTGACGGAAATTCTAATTGAACGCACACAACAGAAGAGCAAATCTATATAAATGTCCGCCTACGCACACACACACACACGTACACAAACACACACATACACACATACACATACACAAACAAACACACACACATAGACATAAACATAAACACACTTACACACATACACATCACACACACATACACAAAAATACACACATACAAACATACACACATACACCAACAAACACATACACAAACACACACACATAGACGCATACACACACATACACAAACACACATGAGATTTTTTTTCACTGAGGTCGGTCGTCATTAAAATCTATGTGAATAAATAATTCAGTGACGTTTTATTGAGTGAAGAAGAAAAGTTTATTTGGGTGGAGAAAGAAAAATCGGAAGAGACGCTGTGAATGAAAAATTTTTTATCGTCTTTAATTTTGATTTAATCATTAATATCAAAATAAATCATAATTCGTTATCCCTACCACCGTCATGTCACAACCACCATCATCATCAGCATCCTCATCATCATCATCATCATCATCACCATCATCATCATCATCACCATCACCATCATCATCATCATCATCATCATCATCATCATCATCCTCACCATCATCATCATCATCATCATCATCATCACCATCATCATCATCATCATCATCATCATACCCTCCCCAGTCATGGACTATTTTTAAATTTTTCGAAAGAAAATTTATTTTATTATGTCAACATCTAAATGGGGGGGCGACGAATTAGGCCCTCCTGAAACCCAACCTAAGCCGCTGCTTGCCAAAATAACCTCAGCTGAACCGACGATGAAGTCAGTATCAAAAATTACCATCTAGTCATCTACATAGCATGGTTTTAAATGGAGTTTTAATGATAAAATGCTTATATATATATCCATCATCGTGCACTTTCCAAGAGTGCGACTATTTTTCACCACGAAACAAAACTGAAAACAAAACAATAGCGAACGCTCTGCTAAGAAGAAGCAAGTTGATATTTAGATAAAATCCAACAAATAAAAACAACTTAAATACGAAAATGGAATGAAATGGGACAAAGCAAAGCTAAGCCCATCTGACTAAGAGTCAGTGTAAGTAAGTAAGTAAGTAAGTAAGCATAGATGACAACATCAAGTAATTATAGAGCCAATAAATGATCATATGATCATATTGTGTATCAGATATGAGTAATAATATCGTTTCTTTTTTTTCTTTTTTCTTTTTTTAGTTTTAGCAGAACTTCTTGGACGCCTAACAACATCCACTCAAGAGATTGACGTTGTAGAAGATTTATGGCGACAAATTAATTTGTCAAAGTCTGATCCTGCGTACAGGGGGGTCAAGTGGGCGCCTTTTTTCATTCTTACATTTACTTTCATTGCAATATTTCTCTTTAAAAATAAAAAAGTGGTTACAGATAATCTCAATGTAATCGTAACAAATAGTCTCAATGTAATCGTAATAGTCTCAATGTAATCATAACAAATAGTCTCAATGTGATCGTAACAAGTAGCCTCAATGTAATCATAACAAACAGTCTCAATACGTTAGTTACATTTATTACCAGTGTAATAAACGTTCATACATTCCTTCATTTTCAAATGAATTTTTATTAATTCTAAACTAAAACTGTCTAAATAATAAATAATAAATATATTCCTAACCAAGGTGGGCCACAGATTCTGAACATTTTTATATGAGGTAATGCAATACTAAGATGACAAGTCTTCAAACTTGTTCCATTAAAATTCAAACGTTCTCATCTTCAATGATTTAATTAATTTATGAATGCCGAATCTCTCACAGCTTTACCGTGCCATGTCGATAAACAATCGAATTGCCACTATTTTGCGACTGCAAGATTTTTTGTCTGCACCATTCAGCCGATGCAGTGGCGTGGCAGCGTAGGGGATGGGGTGGGAGCGGTGGGAGAGGGTACGCCACGCGCGGCACTTTTGAGGTAGCGGCAAAATCGAAAGCAAAAATAATAACTTGGGTAATTAACTTTTTTTGGAGGAAAGGTTGATAAAGAAATTGAATTTTTTTTTGAAAAATGTCAACACTTAATAGGGGGCACGAGTTTGGCTCGTCCACCCCCCCCCCCTCCCCGGGTGACTGAAACCCGAGCTACGCGCTACTGAGCTATTGATACCATTATAGAATTATTGTAATTAAGAATCAGTGGAATAAAATGACTGTTTTGAAATAAAAGCATTACCTACTTTGGCATTGAAATTATTGAAATTCGTTGCTTTCGGTTTTAAAACAATACAAGAGCACGACTTGCAACGAAGTTTCAATGTAGTAAACAACAAACAAGTTAAACATATATGCAAAAAGAATTTTACAATCCCAATATTTTGCATATTTAACTTTAATTTTTTTAGTGCTCAGTTATATTTGTCACCAGTTAGATGAGGGAATAAACAAACTTTCCTATCAAACGCGTAATTTAACGTGAAATTACGAAATAAAAACGAGAAAAACAGATGAAAATCAAAGAAGACATGCAAAACAAAACATAAACAAAACAGGACATAAAACAAACAAATCAATATAAAAAATACAATAAAAACAACAAGGAACATAAAAGAAAACACAAGACAAGACTGTTGTATTGTAGCTTACGTGTGTGTGTGTGTGTGTGTGTGTGTGTGTGTGTGTAGTGTGGTGTACAGTACAGTACACAGTACGTAGGCGAACTGTGTACAGTACAGTACACAGTACGTAGGCGAACGCGGAGGTCCAATGGCACTTTATGCCTCTGTGAAGTCGTGCATAAAATTTTTCATCGCGTGCACTTTATTACCATATTGTACGTGTGCCTTTGTGTATGTGTTGTATATATATATATATACAGTAAAAGTCTCGAAGAGCGGACACACTCGGGGAAGAGCAAAAGTGTCCGCTTCTCCTGTCTGTCCGTTCTTCGGGAACAAGCTGCTATAGGCGAGATACAGATTTAAGAAATTTCGTTGCGAATAAAAGTATCCGTTGCTCTAAGCAGCCGCTCTTGAGGGCTTTTACTGTATAAATATATGTGTGTGTGCGAGTAGCCGTACCGTATATGATTGTGTATATTGTCCACATCGTATTCGGGTTCGTATACACGCGGACACGAGTAACATGTCCGTGTGTATTTATACGTATTTATACGTCTGGTTGTGTCTTTGTATGTCCCCGTGTTTGATTGCAGATACCTGGTAACCGACACTTTACCACACAGCGTGCGACCATCCGTACGTGTATGATCATCGTGGTGCACGTGTGGTGCAAGATAATATTCGTGTGTGGCCTCAAGTGCTTCATATAACGACATAAACGTCACTCTTAAAATCCACAGAAACGTAACGAAGAAGAAGACGACGACGACGACGATGATGATGATGATACTAAAATTACACTTACTCTTCCGCTATAATGGTTATAAAGGCGATCAGTCAATGGGCCGTGTGCCACCCGATAAGGACCACCCACGTTCGTGTGAAGGATTAAGAAGAATATGCATAGCAACGGAGCCATCCATAAAATAACATTAAAAAAATAAATAACGGCTTAATAATTTTTTATATGAGTTGCTTGCAAACATATTTTTTTGTTTAATTTTGTTTAACATTTTTGAAGAATAAAATAATTAAAAAAAAACAATAAACCACTTTGGTTTCAGTTGGGATTTCAAAGTGGGACCACTTTCACTTTCAACTACTTTCGATATTCCCACTTGGTATCCGCGGGAATAGTAACAAGTTCTTTTGAAAATAATGCATCAACAGACAAAATAAAATCAATTTTTTTATTTTAAATTTTTTTTTAATTTGCAGAAATATTTAAAAAAACGTTCTATATTGTGCGTTTTATGTGTATAGGTGCGTGCGGAACTAATTATTGTTATAGCATTAAATCACTCCAATCATAACATCTTATCACATATCCTAACCCTCCACATGTACCACATGCTAAACTTTCGCTTACACTTAACTTTTTATGCTGCTGTCATCTCTCAGTCGGTGGTGTTTTTTGCATTGTTTTGAAATAAAATAAAACAGAAATTATTTTATTTGAAAAAAACTTTTTAAAACGAAAACAAAAACTGGTTTTTTTTCTTTTGAACAAAAACTTAATAAGTGCACGAGTGCGAAATGACAGGAATCTGATAATTCGTCATTTCATTGAAAGGCGAGGAAGTTTTTACAGAAAGAAACCCAGCTGACCTCCAACGAGATGGTAATGATGACGATGATGATAATAATTAAATGTCATTAAGTGATGATGA
>OZ022242.1:37004974-37012474 GCA_963978895.1 Erpobdella octoculata | reverse complement strand
GGGTGTGTGAATTGTGAGTAGGGAGGGTGAATTGGTGAGTAGGGAGGGTGAATTGGTGAGTAGGGAGGGTGGATTGGTGAGTAGGGAGGGTGGATTGGTGAGTAGGGAGGGTGGATTGGTGAGTAGGGAGGGTAGATTGGTGAGTAGGGAGGGTGGATTGGTGAGTATGGAGGGTGAATTGGTGAGTAGGGAGGGTGGATTGGTGAGTAGGGTTGTTGAATAGGCGATAAGGATGGGTGAGTGAGTTTGGTGGGCGAGTGAAAAAAGTGGGTGAGAGAGTAGAGTAAGGTGCCCGGGTTGAAAACAGGCTGGGTATGAGTATGGTGGTGAATGAGTGGGCGAATAAGAGAGTGTGCGAATAATAGAGTTGGGAATAAGAGAGTGGGCGAATAGGAGAGTGAGTAAATCGGAGATCATCCATCTTTAAACCAGAAGTAACAAAAGCAGAAACAAGATACATATATCACAATAAGAAAACAAAATGATTACATGTTTTTAACTGAAAAAAAAAACTTAAATGGAAAGAGGTGAAGACCACCATTCATCATCATCATCATCATCAATCAATCAATCAGTCGGTCAACCAACAGATCGATCAATCAATCAAGTGCTACGCTTTAAAAGCTCTCTCTCTCTCTCTCTCTCTCTCAACCCGTGCTTTGTCGGGAAGCAATTCAAGGTAAATGTGTTTGTCGACCCATGGGAAAGAGGACAGATTTGTCACATCGGCGAAATGCATTCAAGGAACCTGGAATTTCACAGCAGGGAGATTACAACAACCACAGTGAAGAAGAAACTGCATTGGGCTGGAAATGATAATGAGAGTGGAGTAATGATAATGATGATAATGCAACAACAGTAACAATAATAATAATGGTGAATAATAACAATAATAATAATAATAATAATAATAATAATAATAATAATAATAATAATAATAATAATAATAATAATAATAATAATAATAATAATAATAATAATAATAATAATAATAATAATAATAATAATAATAATAATAATAATAATAATGATGATATAAAAACAAGATAAAAATATTATATATAGGAGAGCAGATGAAGAAGTGTAAAGCTTTCACGTGATTGAAATAGATAAATCCTTATTCATCATAGAGACGAGAGAGAGAGAGAGAGAGAGAGAGAGAGAGAGAGAGAGAGAGAAAGAGAAAGTTATAATCAAAGTTATTCACGATCTGCATTGTATTCAATTGAAAACCATGTCATCAATGTACTTATGAACCATGTAATCCATATTTATATTTTTATATTCTACAGCAACATCGCGTGAAAACATACAGAATAATACAAGCAGGCAAGCAAGCAGACAAGCAAGCAGGCAAGCAAGCAAGCAGACAAGCAGGCAAGCAAGCAGGCAAGCAAGCAAACAAGCAGGCAAGCAAGCAGACAAGCAAGCAGACATCCACGTTACATCCAGGTCATTATTTTGTTTTATATATTTTTTAAGGAATATGTTGAAAATATATAATTGTTAATGATTTGAATTATTTTCAAATAGATCTTACATGAGAAACGTGTTTTAAGAAGAAGAAAAAGTGGTATATAGATGGAGCTAAGAAGAAGAAGTGGTATATAGAGGGGGCTAAGAAGAAGAAGTGGTATATAGAGGGGGCTATGAAAAAGAAGTGGTATATAGAGGGGGCTGTGAAGAAGAAGTGGTATATAGAGGGGGCTAAGAAGAAGAAGTGGCATATAGAAGAAAAAGTGGCATATAGAGGGAGCTAGGGACTGCTTAACTACCACAGCTACTACGCATACCTTAACAACAATAACTTTGGTCTAAATTAATTTTTTTGTTTTATCAAATTGCTTTTATCTCACTCTCCATCTTTACAATTGTATACATACATACTAAATACATCTACTGATATACAACAACAACAACAACAACAACAACAACAACAACAACATTCGCCAGCAAACGGGAATAACTGGAACGGGAAAGCCAGCATCGGAGAAGAAATAAATAAATAAATAAATAAATAAATAAATAAATAAATAAATAAATAAATAAATAAATAAATAAATAAATAAATAAATAAATAAATAAATAAATGAATGAATGAATGAATGAATGAATGAATGAATGAATGAATGAATGAATGAATGAATGAATGAATGAATGAATGAATGAATGAATGAATGAATGAATGAATGAATGAATGAATAAATAAACGATTGCAGGTTTGTATTACTCGCTATTCTTCGTTATCTTATTATTTTTTTTTATTTATTTCGGTTCACAGAATTTTTGCATGTGTGTGTGTGAGAGAGTAGAGAAAAACATTGATTGGTATGGTAGAAAAAAGCATTGATTGGTATGGTAGAAAAAAGCATTGGTATCATTGGTATGGTATGAATTCCGTGGTTTCCTTTTCGCGTAAATTACGTCCGTATAATGAATTTATCACGTTCAACTGCTCTGCTGCTGCTCTTTACAATTGCTCGCAAGCAAACATGGCACAAGCAAGTTTTTGTGTGCCGAGGCCAATGGAAAAGAAAGAGAGAGAGAGAGAGAGAGAGAGAGAGAGAGAGAGAGAGAGAGAGAGAGAGAGAGAGAGAGGATGTAGAGAGAAAGGGAAAGAGTGAGTGAAAAGAGAGCGGGAGAGAGAGAGTGTGAAAGTAAAGAGAAAGAAAACACCGACTAAAAAAATCAGTAAAGTCTAAAACAGCAACTAAGTAGGTACTGTACACAGCAAACAGTACTGTTTACTGTTTTGTTTAGCAGTAATAGCAAACGCGGATTGGGTGGATGGAAAGCCACGAATTGATGAAGAAAGCTACCGACTAACTTCTTGACACAACTTTCGACTAACAAATCCCAGCCATGCTTATATTAACCTAATTCTTAAATTGAATTAAATTATTCTCTTCACAAATCGTACAGGCATCATTGTTATTATGATCATCATCACATCCACTGGCAACTCCTATCTGCTCCGTCCTGCAAGCAATGCTTTGCTTTTGCTATGCTTTACACGCCTGTAAGCAAAACAACACGTATGCATACATACATACATGCATGCATGCATTACAATGTAGTGAGGTATCATCGTACCTGTACATTTACAACTTTTATGTTCAAGAAGCAGCTGGTAAAATCGCACCTATTTGCATTTGAATTCATTGTAGATAAAAAAAAAACTGTAACGTATTTCATGTTGTTGTAAGATTACCTGTAAACTAGTATTTAACGCATTTCATGTTGTTCTAAGAATACCTGTAAACTAGTCTTTAAATTTGAAAGCATACAATTCCGTTGAACAGGCATGACATGTGTAGAGAGATAGCTAATAAACTAATAACATAACATGTACATGTATACGTGTAGAGAGATAGCTAATAACATAACATTGATAATTTATATGTATATTTGTATATGTATGTACTTATGTACCATGTACCTACCACTTGCTCGGCTGCACCGCTTTACGTTCCTCTCGTCTCCTGCGGACGATCGTGGTTACTGGTTAACCTACTTATTTATTATCCGAGTTGTTTGGAGAAAAAAAAATAAGAAAAAAAAACCAAAAACAGATAAGGAAACACGATGATCCACATATCTATTCTTCTGTTTAGTAGATCTTCAGCTTGGAACAGAACTTGATCATGCTATCAAAAAAACATTATGAAGAGATTGTACGAATCAGATTGGATGGATGTTTAGACCTGCAAGTAGTAATAGATTGCTGCGCGTTGCTTAAAAAAATAGTCCCATTTGTTGTTATTATATATAATATATTAACGAATTATATCAATGATAATATCAGTTATATTTGTATTATTACGTCTTGCATCTAATCAATCGGTCAAGCACGATACAAGAACTAAATCAACAAATTTGGTAAAAAATTAAAAAAAGATATTTCCAAGTTCCAAGTAATAAAATCATTATTCATATTTTTGTTTGTTTATTTATTTATTTATTTATTCATCTATTTATTTAACTGTAACACTTAATTCAATCGGATCAACACCGAATACACCAGATAAGTAAGCATACATGATGGAAATTAGTGAAATTATTGCACAAGATTTCATGTAAATAATCATGGATTATCCAGTTAGAAACACCAGTTTGTGTTGACCGTGTGAAGTCAGGACAGCTTAGCAGCTAGCTTGCTTGCTTGCTTCAGGAGTGAAGAAGAAAGAAAGAAAGGTTGCAAACTACCTTAGCTTATTAGAAGAAAAATGCGAAAACACTCGAAACAAGTGCAACAAGAATACAACTGACAAAAAGTACACTCACACGTTGAAGGAGGAAAAAAACCCATTTACCGACCTTGTTACGCAGGGCGAGAGAAAAAAAAGTGCCAAAAAACACAGAAAAATATCAAGACGACATAAAGTTCGAAATAATTGAAAGACATAAAGTAAGAACCGTCAACATTAACTGTCGGATGATAATTGAGAAGATGTCTGGAAACGTAATAAAGGTAAAAAGAATGCAATAAAACGACGGAGATGTACCGATAGTATACTGGAGCAGGCTGGCTGGCTGGCTGGGGGGTCGTATTTAACCAGTCAACTGCCTGCCTATTCAGAATATTTGCTTGTTGAAGCTTTGCAAAAAAAAATATCTCCTCCTTTTTTAATAGTTTAGTTGAAATTAAACAAAAAACAACGAGTTGACCTTAATGTCTTCTTTGTCGTCCTTGGACACATGTGCGTAGGTCGAACCCTTTTTTTGGTTTTTAATTAGATATAAAATGTTAAAGGTCGAACATAGAAGAGAATTATAGAATCTAAAAATAAACGAATTTTTTTCTACAAATCTTTCATATTTTTGAGTTGTTGGTTTTTTAGAATAAAAAATTAGTAAAATAATGATAATAATAATAATATAATATCAACAGTTAGTTCCAAACTGTTGAGTCAATGATAACTGAAAAATATGTTAAGAGATTTTTGTACTTAATTTCTCTTAAAATTGGATTTCATAAGCAGTTTGCACAATCAGCCTGGTATTCCTGGGACTTCAAATAGAAAGAAAAGAAGAAAAACGAAAAAAATAAGAAAAAAGAAAAACGAAGAAAATAATAAAAAAGAAAAACGAAGAAAAGAATAAAAAAGAAAAATAGATTTTTGATAATAAAAATGAGTACGAAGCACACTGATGCACTGATCCACTATGTAGTTGAAAGAGGCCTTCGTTGATGACAATGATAATGATGATGATGATGATGACGATGATAATGATGGAGGAAATAGTGATGATAATGATGATGATGATGATGATGATGATGATGATGGAGGAAATAGTGATGATGATAATGATGGAGGAAATAGTGATGATGATGATGATGATGGAGGAAATAGTGGTGGTGGTGATTATGATGGAGGAAATAGTGATGATGATAATGATGGAGAAGATAGTGGTGATGATGATGATGATGGTAGTGGAGATTGAAAGAAAATAACAAACTTCTTCACGGTTACTGGCCGCATTTCTAAAACTACCGTTATTTAACCCCCCCCTACCCCCCCCCCCCACACACACATACATACATACACACAAACAATTACACACACACAGCTTTTTACCAGAACATTGTATGCAGCGTTTGTATTTATGTGTGCCGATAGGGGATGGCCATGTGGCGATGACAGCGGTGTGATGTTGCTAATAACGACGCCGGCTTTTATAAACACACACATACAGACACACGCACACACACACACACACACACACACGCACGAGGGCGGTGTTCTAATAACAAGAAAGTAATAAAATATATATATAATATAAGACCAGCAAAATAATCAGTAATTTACGAAGCCCCGAGAAACTCAATCCTGCACAGCAATCAGCAGAAGAAGAAGTTTTATAACCACTGAAGCTAGTCTCTCTCAATACTGGACAGAGATGGAGGTAAAACAGTAAACAGGATCATATTACGTAAAGAAATGCCACGGTATTTCTTAGGTATTGTAATAGAACGGATTTACAAAGTATTACAATGCCCTGGCATTTCCTATGTATTACAATGTCTTGGCATTACCAAGGTATTGTAATACCTTGGTAATAATTGTATGTTATGATGCGATTGTCATTTCCATGGTGTAAACTTTGATATCTGTCTCTGGGATCTCTCAGGTCAATTTGGGGACATTAAATAATTATGTTGAAGTTTTGAGGCCATTTTAATTTTGCCCTGATCGCAAATGCATGATTTTATTGATTTTATAAATCTGAGAAAATAAATGTTTTAAAAATTAGTGGTAGTAGTAGTAGTAGTAGTAGTAGTAGTAGTAGTCAGTGATTAATTCGTTTCAGAAATAAATTTAGTTTCAGTTTCAGTTTAGTTTTGGCATCATGAATTATTATTACAGTTTCGTTTTAGTTTTGAATTTTTCAATAATTTTAATTTCAGTTTAGTTCTGAATCAGTAATTATCAGTAATTATTATTACCGTTTCGTTTTCGTTTTGAACTTTTCAATAATTTTAGTTTCAGTTTAGTTTTGCATCAGGAATTATTATTACCGTTTCGTTATAGTTTTGAATTTTTCAATAATTTTAATTTCAGTTTAGTTTTGCATCAGTAATTATTTTTACCGTTTCGTTTTCGTTTTGAATTTATAATAGTTTTAGTTTTAATTTCAGTTTCGTTTGTAATCTCTCTATTTTGCAGTTGTAACTAAACACAAGTCAATTGAGAAACTGTTTATTGAATTTAAAAAAAACTCTCATTTCTAAGTTTTTTTTGGTTTATGTCTCTTCCCTCCGCTCAAAAGGCCACATAATGAAAATATCCTCTCCACATATGCCTGGGAAGCAGGTGCTGCCAGTATGTCCAAAGCCAAGAGAGAAAGTTGCGGATATATAGACTGTCGAGCAATCCAAAACTGTATCACATCTTCTGCCAAGTCTTTCATATCCTAACTAACCTTTAGGTTTGTTGGATTTTTACCGGCCAGTTGAAAACCGCACTGGTTTATAGCACCATCGACGTTACTATCTTTTTTTGCTAGACAAACACTTTTATTCGTAGTGACATCATATTTAAAATAATTCCAAGCTAAACTTTCGCTATTACGACCAGCAAACATTTTCGACAAACCAACGCCAGCTTTCGACATTTCTGACTCAATAAATAACGACAAACCAAAACACGAATACAATAGAAAAGGAATAAACAATTTCGTAGCGACAAAGGCATGTTAAAAGGAAGTACCATAGAAGCGAAATTAATTTCTATTTTGTTTTTAATATTTTTTGTTTTTATTTCGTTTTAACAAATTATTTTTTTTTTTATTTCTATTTCGTTTCTAAAAAAAAAATAATTTTTGTTTCTATTTCTATTTCGTTTCAAAAAAAAAATTAATTTTTATTTCTATTTCTATTTCGTTTCGAAAAAAAAAATAATTTTTATTTCTATTTCGTTCTAACTAACTAATTTTTATTTTTATTTCAGTTTCGTTTTGACTTTCTATTCTAGTTTTCGTTTCAGTTTTCGTTAACAA
>OZ022242.1:36993923-37001423 GCA_963978895.1 Erpobdella octoculata | reverse complement strand
TTTCAGCCTTCCAATTAACAATATTTTTGTTTTGTCTTTCATACCTTTGTAATAATAAATGATTGAACTAATAACTAAGTGTGTTATTAATTGGAACAAAGTGTGTATGGTGAATGAGACATACAAACAAGTTATTATTTTTTTTATATTATTTATCCGACAAAGTTGATGAAAGGAGTTACCTCGGCAAGACAATCAAAATAAATTAGTTATAATCAAGCAAAACAAACGAAGTCAAAACCACAAGGTTAAAATAAATTCAAAAAAAGTCAAAAGTCATCAAATAAACATAATGGAAAATTAAAAAATGTCGTAAAAATTATTTTGAAAAATTGAAGTAAAATTATAATAAAATGTTTGTATAGCAATCTAAGTCTTTATTTACACGGAAAACCTTTGCTGAATTATTAAGTTTTAAATTCTGACTACATATTTATAAAGAATTGAGATTTAACTCTGAACTCTAATACCGTTCAAGAACTGGTCGAAAACCTGTAATTTCAGTAGATTTAAAAATATTGATAATAAAATCTTTATATAATATCTAAATTAGGCCAGTTTATGATTAATTTGATGTACAAAATATATGACTATATGTATATATTGTATATATATATAAAACTGTCAATATCACTAAAATTACTAAAATTACATTAATTAATATTAAATTAAATTAAATACAAATATAATAATAAATCAAATTTAAACATAATAGAATTATTTATTTACAAATACACTGAAATTTTGTACAAAGAAATTAAATTTTGGTTGAAATTGAAATTACATAGAAATATTTTTCACTAGAGGTAAACAACATGAACAAAATTTCTTCAGTATCAATGCTCTTTTTTAAACAGAAAGCTCAGAACACAAAGAGAGTAGAACATTTTCAGTAACTTGTAAACTCAAGTGGAAGGATGATGATGATGATGGTGGTGGTATGGCAATGTGGGATACTTGTAGACATACCGATAAACTTATAAGAAATTACTACATGATCTCTCATTGGTAAATCCATAAACCTGAAGATGCTGTACACGTTGAGATGACAAAATATCACTCTGCAACATCATTATTAACAGTAAATAAATTAGTTAACTAAACATTTACATTGGGAATTGAAAGAAAAAGGAAGTCTGCCATAAACAAGAACATTTTATTTACATTGTCAAAAAGTGAGATACTTCTGACTGAATGGAGGTCTGAGAAACTCAGCAGGGAGTGGATGATGATGGTGATGATGATGATGATGATGATGATGATGATGGAGGTGATGATATAATTGTGAAAAAACCAACTAAACATCATATCTCTGATGACTGTGAACACTTGAACACCATACATGTTACTGGGATATCTTCCTATAACATACAAGATCTTAACAGCATAACAACATAAAAAACTGATGAAACTTATTTAAGTTAATTCTAAATTAACAACACCGAGAGCAAAACATTGATTGCATGGTTGCAAATAAACATAAAATGTTTATGTATATGTTTATACATGCATTTTCTACTCAAACTAATGAATGACAGAGCAGCTGATGGTAGAAATAATGATGTCAACTTCACAATTGATAATTAAGTTATAAATAACCGTGATGATAATGATGATGAAGGCGATGTTAATTATTTAATTATGCCAACAACATACTGAAAACTTTCTTTCTGGGCTGAAATGATCATTATCAGATAAGTAGAAGAAGAAGAAGACAATGTGTGGCAAGTGACAAGTGGATATACCACACACACCAACATAGGATAGATGAAAATTAGAATATTTAAAATATTTAATTTCTGTAAGAGAACCAGATTAAAAAACAAATTCTCATCTCTCTTTCTCTCTCAGACACACAGACATACATGCATACATACATACATACGTACACGTACATACACTGGTTAACTTGAAATGACAAGCATACTGTCAAAAAAAGACAGATAGCTGCACAACACAGAAGAATTTGATTGAATATATTTCTATTTTTAATTTTTTGGGAGTGAGGAATGGGGGGTAAAAAATTCGTAGCCTTACAGTTTTGTTTGAATTAATTTCAATTCACGTGGTACAGATGATAGATAGTCAAAAATATCGTCGACAACAATTTGTTCGACTATGAACTATGACAACTATGTCATTATGTCATTCATCATCATTATTATTATCATCATCATCTGGATTCGTCGACTACGAACGAATTTTTGTTAAAGCTTGATTTTATCGTCTACTAATTGATTGTGTATTATATTACGTCCACAGTTTTTATAATTTTATAGGCGATTTACACGTGCAAAACAAATTCTGCACTTAAAATACGAAAATAGGTTTCCTGACAATTAGACAAATATTGGCACACACGAAAGGCCTCCTACTGAAATCATAGTTGTCCCTTCGTACTTCAGTTGTCTAAACTTACAGTCTAAAAGTCCTAGACTGAAATTGCCGATATAATTTAAATTTACACTAGTTAACTAGTATTTTGTAGTTGTAGTTTAAAAAACAGTTATAAATAACTCACCTCTTCAAATATCGAACCGACATTTGCCGTTAAGAGTAACAGTCTCGTATAACTTATATTCATAGTTAAATAAATAATTTGTACTCAATTTCTAACACAAAACTGCGACAAAACTACACTACACGCGTCGAAAGCAAACTCGACAAGAAAACTTAAATTGGCTAAAAGTGAACTCCGATCGGACAGGTTTATGCGGTCTGAAAAAGTATGTCAGCTGAAAAAACAGATTTCCACCTCAAATCGTCTATGTTTATTTCTTTAACGGTTTTAAGATTCAAAAATATAACGAATATATACCAATCGGCCGCAGATACATCTTGTGACTGCGAGCGAGCTGTAACGATTCAGACAGTACATTTGATGTGAACAACAGGCCACGCCTACCGCGACGCCAATCATAGTAGAGGCTGTAGAAATGGCCGGTTATCTTTCAATAAATAAGGTTGGAAAAAGTTAAAATTAGCCGTTAGCTAAAGAAGTTTTCATTGTACTCAGTAATTACATCTTAATTTGCTTGTAATTATTTTAATTCGTTGCACAAACTTATGACGTAGTAGTTGTAGTAAGTCGACCAGCATACATCTAGCGCGTCCTATCTAGAATTTCTAAAGAATATGAAGAAATTATGAAATGCGCTTTGTTGGCAATTATTCATACCCATTATTAGCACATATCTTCGAATTCGCCGCTAACATTAATAAAACTTACCAGTGGCGGATCCAGAAATTCCTGATAGGGAGATGCAGGGACGCCCTTTCCAAAAAATTCGAAGACTTTTAAATTTTTTCTTCCGATGACCGGGACGAGACAGTTGTAGTCACTTTTCAAAATTTTTACTTCCAAGTATGGTTGTTATAAAAAAAATAGAGTACTTTACCATTTATACCCAAAATATATTTTTTATTGATAATCTGGGTTGATCTGGTCTGGTGGGAGCCTGGGAGCTATGCATTCCCTCCGTCATTGTAAGTTTTACTCATTAGCATGTTCCTGTTTTTTTTAAATAATGTTGGTAGTTAATAATATAAAGATAAACAACAAACATTTCAATTTGATTTGTTTTATTTAAGTCTTAAATACAGAAAATAAATAGAAACAATTCAAACAAGGATAAAAAAAATTCGGGAACGAGGAGAACGAATGTTCAAAATAAGAAAAAGTTCAAAACGATATTCATGCCGCTAAGGGACTATTTACAATTACCATCATTAAATAGACGCGATACAAACGAGTCAAGAATTACCTAAATTGCATAATTTCGCAAAAGTTAAGAAGAAATTGATAGCATGATTAATGGTTGAGATGAGATAAAAAATATCTGGAGGGTTTTTAAGAAATGATAAGAAAGATAAAAAAAAACTTGGGTATTATTAGTTGATGATGGATTAATTATTTGACCAAACTGAATGGTTCAATACAGTTTTTATGTTTA
Organism: Erpobdella octoculata; assembly: GCA_963978895.1. Classification (NCBI taxonomy): domain Eukaryota; kingdom Metazoa; phylum Annelida; class Clitellata; order Hirudinida; family Erpobdellidae; genus Erpobdella; species Erpobdella octoculata. The sequence goes on along the minus strand of OZ022242.1, from coordinate 36,997,470 downwards.
TAATGCTTTTTTATATTATCTACTGCAGAATGCTGAACGCAAATTCAATTGGGATTTACCAATAATTTTCTCGTAGTGACAAAATGATAGAAACAAAATAGACAAGCCAGGACGGGTACCTAGTAATGTAATTGTAAAGCGTCCACTTTTACAGCAGAGACAGTCACTGAGACGCTTTACAGAAGATATAAACATCAAGTGAGCTACAAATTCATAAAATACAATTTATTCACTGTAAAATATCGTTGAGGAAAGATCACAGATATTTCTTAGAAAAAAATTTCCAGTCTATGTTATGGTTATGAATGCTTTAAACAAGATGTCGAGTTATCGATCTAAAACCTATTTTGTTTACTTGACTTGTCAACTGATAGATTTAGAAGAATTAAGAAATGTTATAACATCACGAAAGAACTGGTCGGAAGCCCAAGCAATATTACCACAAAGTTTAAGTGCATAATAGCTCTGACAGTGAGTTTGAGCAAAGGTGTCTTCAAGTTAGCAGCTGATTCACAAACATAACAATGACCATCTTTTATTATTCCTCTCTCACTCTTTCTCTCTCTCTCTCTCTCTCTCTCTCTCTCTTTTCCTTCCTTGTATCCTTCTCTATACATTCAAAATGATGACGATAACTTCTTAGAATTGCACCGATATTATAACATAAGCTATGTTTCGTGAGTTGGGCTCATCTATGTTATAATATCGGTTGAGTGTTCACGGCTAGATGACGAATAAAACGTATATATGTACAGTAACAGGGTCGTCCATCGGGGGGGCAGGGTTTTTCTGAGTAGGCCACCCTGACGTAGTTTTGACCACACAAAAAGTAGAAATGGGCCCCCAAAACTGTTCTCAGAAATGTAAAGTTGAGCTTTTGAGGCTTGAGTAGGCTCTCTTTATAAACAGGCGGGCTCCCTATGACGGTCAAGTGAGTCCTCTTTGATGTTTCAGTAGGCCTTCTACTAAAGTGGTAGATTGTTTACTACTACTACTTTTAGACTACCCCCCGCCCGCGGTCATCAGATTTTCTTGGAAGGAAAAATTAAAAGAGGGTTTCGTAAATTTTTGGGAAAATTACCTCCGACTACCGAAAATACATTGTGTGAAAGTAAAAACGTCATTTGCATTGACTGTGACATCTTCTGTGACTGAATTTGTCTTGTAGTTCAATGTTCCAGTCATGTTCAAGTAATTTTAGCATCTTCTATTTATGTTTTCCTAGCGATTACAAATACATTATCAACATAAGTCACCTAGCGAATATATTATGAAAATATCGTACATAAATGTAAACAAAGACAAATACTCACAGAAATACGTACAAATACAAACACAGCTTTACAAAAATATTCAAACACACTCACACAAGCACTCAAACATACATACAAGGCCGCAACGAGGCAAACACACAAAAACACAGAAATACACGACACAAACACTTACAATGTGTAAACAGTTAAACACATACAAATACCCGAAAATGCACACATAGGCACAGATACTCAGAAATACGAGCACAAAAATATCATTTATCATACTCCGAGAGTTTTAACAAATTGTTAGCTAATGCCAGGGAATTGGTCTTTTTTTCAGTTTCGAAAAAGGTAAATGAGCCATGTCGCCCATGTCACATTTCTTTTAGATTAATTTTCCAATTTTTAAAATAAAAAAAACTTTAATTTGTGTGCCAATTCTATTAAAAATTTTTTTTGATGTTATCGCAACGTGAATAAAATGTTTTGAGGAAGTTACTAATATTATTATTGATCTGTGCTTGTGATGATGAGGTGATGGTGATAATAATGCGGTGTGATGTTGTCATTGCCGACTGAGTTGATGGAGAAAAAGAAGAAGAAGAAGAACGATAGATACGTGGAAGGACGGAGAAAGAATGAAAAAGAAAAGCAAGCTAAGGACCAAATTGCCTTCCAGCTATGCATCCTCCTGCCTCCTAATATAAATTCTCAAGAAATTCTTTTCCCGCCTTGAGCGGTTATGTGACATCAGTACAGGACCAGACCAAATAGGCGAGCACGAATCATTATCAAGAACCAATACCAAGGCGGAAGTGACGTAAAAAAGAGCATAAGTAACGTCAAGGTGCTGTTAATGTCATTTTCATCTTTAAAGGCTGTCGGTTGGTTGGTTGGTGATGGTGGTGCAGTCAGTCAATCTGTCATTATGTTTCTGTCAGCCGAACGCCATAATAATCAGTTGCATAGTTGTAAAATCGGTGGTTGGTGGCGGCGGTCGTTGCAGCCGCTGCAGTTGTGGTGGTGGCGGTTGCGACGTTTTCTGTCGAGACGAAAAAGATATATATATATATATATATATATATATATATATATATATATATATATATATATATATATATATATATATATATATATATATATATATATATATATATATATATATATATATATATATATATATATATATATATATATATATATATATATATATATATATATATATATATACACATAGTGAAAGGAATGTGAACTCGAGATGACGACAAAACAGGATCAATAAGACGCAACAAGACTAAAGTCCACCCAGCCACCCACGCACAGTGCAGTACGTACACCTAGCTTGCACTGCACGGTCAGCTCTGCTTGCTGGCTTATTGGTCAGTTTTGAATGGCGGACCGGTGCAGTTGTTCTGCTGTGTGTGTCTGTGTGTGTGTTTCTGATTTATATTTGATTATAAAAATCATAAGGGCGGAGGTTAGAAATGTTTTGCTGACAATGGTGATGATGGTGATGATGATGATGATGATAATGATGATGACAGCAATAGATGATGATGTCAATGAAACAGCTGCTCTATAGGTCTTCTTATGCCCCATTCATCAGTTTCCCCGAAAAAAACACTATATATTTAGTGTTATTATTTATGAAATGGTTGAATATTTTATTTATTTATAGTTCAATAAATGTGTATTTTTAAATTAAAACAAACTTTGCTTTGTGAGGCAACAACTATGGTGCGTGGGTGCATGGGTGCATGGGTGCCCCTTCAATGCTTAGGTTACAACCTGATTCACTTGCTGGTACATTTTTATGTTCAACTGTTTTCTGCAAAGGTTGAATGACCTCCTTTATCAGATGAAAGTAAATTATTTTTTTTAAATACATATATGGAAAGAATTCGATAAAAAAGTCTACACATACATACAACATACCTGCTCGGCTGAGTAGGTACCTTACATTACTTACATATTTCTTTTTATCTTGCTTTCCTGTATTCCCCCCCCCCTCTCTCTCTCTCTCTCTCTCTCTCTCTCTCTCTCTCTCTCTCTCTCTCTCTCTCTCTCTCTCTCTCTCTAATTTCTCTCTCTATCCATCTCTCTCTCCCCTGTTCTATTTCTTTCTTATATCTCCCATTAACCCCATTTATATCTTTTTGTCACGTCTTCTCAATTATTCTTCTCCCTGTCTCCCTTTCTATCTTCATGCATCCACAATCATTTTCACGAATTATTACTTCCTCTATTCTTTTCCTTTCTAACGACGAGTGTGTGCGCGTATGTGCGTGTGT
>OZ022242.1:36778923-36988923 GCA_963978895.1 Erpobdella octoculata | reverse complement strand
CTATTTAAAGATTTATGTTCTTTCTTGCTTTCAATTTATTTAAAAAATAACTGCCATTAAGATTCATTATCGCCATCATCACTCTTCCACCTCCAAAAACCTTCACCTTCGATTTATCACTATCAGCATCTCATGGCGTCCTAATACGTAATTGACGCATCTTTTGGGTTAGGGTTCATCATCATCATCATCATCATCATCATCATCATCATCATCATCATCATCATCATCATCACCATCATCATCACCATCCTCATCACCATCACCACCACCACCATCATCATCATCATCATCATCATCATCATCATCATCATCATCATCATCATCATCATCATCATCATCATCACCATTATTATCATCATCACCATCATCATCGTCGTCATCATCATCATCATCATCATCACCACCATCATCATCATCACCATCATCATCATCATCATCATCATCATCATCATCATCATCATCACCACCACCACAACCATCATCATCAACATCATCATCACCACCATCATCATCAACATCAACATCATCATCACCACCACCACAGCCATCATCATCAACATCATCATCGCCATCACCATCATCATCACCATCATTTCAGTGCATTTTTTCTTTTGTTTTATCTCAAATTTTTACGAGTTATAACTTTATTGGTTAGTTCTCTCTCTCCCTCTCTCTCTCTCTCTCTCTCTCTCTCTCTCTCTCTCTCTCTCTCTCTCTCTCTCTCTTCATTTTTTATTTCGTCCCATTTGTTTCTTTCTTGTGTTCTCCTCTCCATAACAACTCTTCTTCTTCCTTCTTCTCATTCCTTCTCTCCATCCAGGGGGCGTGAAAATTGACACTCCATTCCAGATCGATAAACCTCAGAAAATAGGAAAGAAAAAAATAAAAAGCGCAAACTTTTTCATTTTTAGTCTCTATTAAAAAATAATTTTTGTCTTTGATTGTTGTTTTTATTTTTATCATTATTATAAATTATTATTTTCAATTATTGTTAATAAATAATTGGGTCACCAAGTAACGTTCGCGAGCTAAAAATAAACTGGAGATGCTTGCAGGGCAATTGTGGTGAAGATTAAGAAGCACTTGATTGCTTTCATTAAGAGAAAGCAGGAAAAAATTATCCAGGGCAGTAATAATAATAATAATAATAATAATAAATAAATAATAATCCAGGTAGACTAATTAAATCAGAAGTCCATCAGTGACGTCACAAAGTCTTGAGCCTGTAATCCACAAAGTCGATGGTTCGGGTTCTAGTTCAGGTGCTTGTAAGACGATGATGACGATGATGATGAGGATGATGATGAGGATGATGATGATGATGATGATGATGATGATGATGATGACGACGACGACGACGACGACGATGACGACGACGATGATGATGATGACGACGATGACGACGATGATGATGATGATGATGCGGATGATGATGATGATGGTGATGATGATGATGATGATGATGATGGCGGTGGTGATGATAACGATGATGATGATGGTGGTAGTGATGATAATAATGGTCATAATGGTGGTGATGGCGGATCCAATTAAGAAATTTAAATGATTTTTCCATGAAAGAAGCAAAAAAAGGAGCGGAAAATAAAAAATATAATTAGTTGACATCGATGTATAGTTATTAGTTCAGTTCAAAGTAGATGTTCGATGCTGTGATGATGATGATGATGGTGATGATGATGACGGTGATGGTGGTAGCGGTGATGGTTAGGGCCTATTATAGTCTCATTAAATTGATGTATCGGATGTTGTCACTGATAATGAAGTCACTCTGTAGAGTGTGCAGGCACGCGTATCAATTATCAATTAGCCTAATTTATCATTTCGTGTTTCTTGGTCATCCATGTATATATATATATATATATATATATATATATATATATATATATATATATATATATATATATATATATATATATATATATATATATATATATATATATATATATATATATATATATATATATATATATATATATATATATATATATATATATATATATATATATATATATATATATATATATATATATATATAGAGCTTGTTGAGGATGCAGACAGAAATGGAGAGAATGAATGGAGCGTGAGCGGATGAAACGAGAAAAGAGCGGTGCTGTATAATAAAATATTTTAATATTAATTTTATATAATAAAATATTTTAATATTAATTTTATATAATAAAATATTTTAATATTAATTTAATATAATAAAATAATTTAATATTAATTTAATATAATAAAATATTTTAATATTAATTTAACCACAAGTAGCGTTGAAATTAATTCGTTGAGTTTAAGATGTAGCCACTGAAACAACCTTAAAATGGATCTGTACAATAATAAGCTGGAGCGACATTCATAAGCTATATACTTACAACGCATTGTATTTTTTGTGAAGAGATGATGATGGACAAGAGCTTTATCATCATCATCACTGCAATATTCATGAACAATGCCACCATTCAAGGTTGGTGTTTAAGAGTAAAATATATATTTAGTATTTAGTATGCATATTAAGACTTCATCACCAGGGGCGGATACAGTATTATTAAAAAAGGGTCCGGACCCACAGGACCCCCCTTGTATTTGCGCCTGCCTACCTACCAGGATGAATTGTGTAGTTATCAAAAACGATCGACGCTCAGAGAATAAGAATGAGATTATCCGAGTATTTAAGGTTTCCATTCTCTGTAGCGGAAGAAGGAAGGTCGTTCATCATTTTTTCAACGAGAGTAGAATCTGATACCGTGATGATAATGATGGTATCAACTCAACACCATCATTATCATCACCGTTCCCATCATCATCATCACCATCATCAACATCATCACCACCACCATTAATTATCATCACTACCACCACCATCGTCATCATTATCACCACCACCAACATCATCATCATCATCCTCACCATCACCACCACCACCACCATCATCATCACAACCGAACACTGACTGACACAAATGAGGTCACCTCAAAAAAACAGCGATCAAACGTCTCTATAAATTAACAAACGTCATTGTTTTTTCACCACCACCATCGCTTTTCTTTGGCGGTGCCGGTGATGATGATGATGATGATCTTCATACAGGTAATATAATACTAGAGATGATTGTTGCTGCTCTTGTGACGAAAAACAAAAAAAAAAAGAAAAAGAAAGACAAATCGCGCGACACCATGAATGACCTCAGATTGTACACGAAAAAAAGTAGTCCTTTGCCAGTTGGCTGAATGGATGGTATGCACGATGGCTGGGTATGTATGTATCAAAGATGTAAGTACTTCGTACTCGTACTCACCCCATAAGTGGCCATAAGTACTCACAACATCTCTGGCATGTATGTTTGTTACCAGCCATGATGTTTATGTTTGTGTGACGCGTCCATGCGCTCTGAATCTGGACTTTTACAATTTGCAAAAAACACTAAAATGGATAAAAATGGCCATAGTACCGTTTAGTGTCCATATACTAATACTAACTACATATATATGTTTAATTCTATCGAAAGAATCTACACGCAAATCGAAGTTTAAAAAATAATATCGAAAGATAACGTCCTCTTGTATAGTTAGTATACACGAGTTTACTTTTAAAAGAACCGGATCTAATCGGATCTGGCTGTATGAAATATTCCACATGGAGGTATGTTTTAAGATAATGACGTCCATAACTTTGCATTGTATTTATCCTGCCAGTTCTTTATGGCTTTCGTGTTTATGCGCTTATACGCGAAGTTGAGTCTTTTTGATTAAATTCTCAACGCGCCGCGCTCATAGAATATTCTCCATTTTCTCCCTCTCGGTCCGGCAGTACATCACCCTAGCAATATGCAACGTGTCCCCGTACGCCGCGCCCTGCAGCACAAAAGATAAGCACAGGATGTGGTGGTGACTGACCCGCCCGCCCACCATGCCCCCCCTCCGGGAGGCTTTTGTTGTTTATCGACCCGTGGAGAAAAGTAAGAAATGTAATGTCGCATTTTCTCGTTTCCCGAGCTCTATTTTTTTTATTCCTGCTGGAATATCAAAGCAGTAAAGCATCTGATGATAATGGGGGGGGGGGGCTTGGGTGTGGTGACTGGATATGGGAGATAAAGAATATAATGACCTGTGAATATAATAATAATAATAATAATAATAATAATAATAATAATAATAATAATAATAATAATAATAATAATAATAATAATAATAATAATAATAATAATAATAACAATAATAATAATAACATTGATAATTTATATAGCGCAATACAATGAAATAGTCATTACAGCAGCGCTGTACAAAACGTCAAAAAACTTCGGAAAAAAACAAAAAAAAATTTTGTTTAGTTATATGACTTAATGAACAGATGGGTTTTAAGAGCTTTTTTAAAAGCCCCAACAGAACAAGATAAACGAATATTTATTAGAAGACAGCTCCATGCTTTAATAGCGGCGACAGAAAAGGCCCGTTGTCCAAACTTGGTAGTCGTCACAGGCACGACCAGGTCTCCAGCGGTCTCCAGAACGCAATCGTCGCCGGGATTCAACTGAAATGTAAAGTAAAAAAGGGCAGTAAAGCGACTTTAAACGCTAAAATAAACATGAATATTTTGAACCCGAAAGCGATATTTTCCATTTTTTGAGAAAATGTACTTCTCTGCCTCCCCTCCCCCTTGAGAATTCGCCATTGTTCAGAAATTTGATGATTTGAGTTCGTCTGTAGTTTTTACTGGTAGGTAAGCTGATATGTAATCGTAGATGCCGACTTTGTGATGTTGCTTGTTGTCAGTTGTGCTTCCAGGAAGCATCCTTGCATGATAATATATATTTTTTTTGTGTGTAACTTATCCGGAGCTAAAAATAGGAATCAGAAATCAATAAATACCTGGCAGAAAAAAACCATTAGGTTTATTAACTTTGCTATCATCATCATCATTATTATTATTATTATTATCACCATCCCAAACAATCTCCACCACCACCATCATCATCGTCATCGTCCTCATTATCATCATCACCATCGTCGTCGTCATCATCATCATCATCGTCGTCGTCGTCATCGTTGTCATAATCATCATCACCCCCATCATCATCATCATCATCATCATCATCACCATCACCATCATCATCATCATCATCATCATCATCATCATCATCATCATCATCATCATCATCATCATCATCATCATCATCATCATCATCATCATCATCATCATCGTCATCGTCGTCATCACCATCACTACCATCACCATCATCATCGTCATCATCAACATAATTATTAATGTCCTTCTTATTAGTTTATTGTAATTGTCGCCGTAATATAATTACGGTATCAGATCAATTATTCGCTTTTCCCCGTTCTTTATTGGGCCTTGAATTGTTGCCCCCCCCCCCCCGCGGGTGCGACCCTGGAAATATTATTTATGCCTATTGGCGACCGAATGCATCCACTGCAAACGTATCTCTGCTAATAAATATCGTTATATATACATTAGCAAACGAGTAGAGGGAGTATGTATGTATGTATGTATGTATGTATGTATGTATGTATGTATGTATGTATGTATGTATGTATGTATGTATGTATGTATGTATGTATGTATGTATGTATGTATGTATGTATGTATGTATGTATGTATGTATGTATGTATGTATGTATGTATGTATGTATGTATGTATGTATGTATGTATGTATGTATGTATGTATGTATGTATGTATGTATGTATGTATGTATGTATGTATGTATGTATGTATGTATGTATGTATGCATGCATGCATGCATGCATGCATGTATGTATGTATGTATGTATGTATGTATGTATGTATGTATGTATGTATGTATGTATGTATGTAGACAACGCTCATTCTAGAACTCTCAATGAGGAGATGGAGAAAAACACAGCAAAACTGAATAAAACTAAACGAAACTGAACGAATCAAAACAAAAACTGAGCAAAAGAAAAAAGAAAATTGATATAAACGGGTAGGCTTTCTAGATGACTAGCGGCCATACAGAAGGAGAGAGGAGAGTAAAATGATGGAAAAAATTCAATTAGATGCAGAAAATACGTCACAGTCACAAACTCAATCACTCACGCACACACACACATATGAATGCACACTAGCACCTGCACACATACCCATCCCACCCACCCACCAACCCACACACACACACACCCAAACACACATACACATAGCACACACACACACATGCATGCACATGCATGCACATTAGCACATACACAGACACGAGAATCTCATTCCGAACCGGAGCCATCATCACAACTCCGTCTCACCTGAACACACAAGAAATCTATAATCACCACCAAAACGTAAACGATGATGATGATGCTGTTGCTGATGATAATGATAGTTGTATAACGGCGGGTGGTATAAATCGTTCCGATCAGCTGATTCTGTGGATTTGTCGCGGAGTTATTTCCCGTTGTGTTTCCCCGTTATTTCCTACGACTGCTACGAACCGGCGAAATAACGACTATTAGGAATCATCATCGCTCATAAATGTTTCGTTTATTCGTTGTTTACTATGAAAAATTATTCTTTTGTTGCTAAAAAAAATTTAAAAGCCAAAATAAAAACAAAAAAGAAGATATTTTTCTTCATGGAAAGTCTTTTTCCTGTTTGTCTCTGCTCAACCGGGGTTCTTGTTGGCTTGTTGTTTGCTTAATCGACGGAATCTCTTCTTTTTTTTAATCACAAACGAAAGTCGATTTCCTGGGGAATTTTTTCGCCGCTCGTTCGACTGCTTTCCGTTTCGAAAGTTTCACATGGAATGGAACGCGTGGAAATAACTGAACATGTCTTTGACGTGAAAACGGAGACCGTAGTGAACAGTAAGAAATAAAAAATTATTTTTTTGTATTTACATTTTCATTCCAAACGCCGAGAGAGCAAAAAGAAAGCGAAAGTAAATCAGGAATTTTCAGCGGAACAACAATAAACACACGCATGCCTGCCGTTAAATGTCGTTCGTGTCTTTGAACAATTCACTAGCAAAATAAACTCTACTTTATTTATGGACACACTTCACAATAGAACCATCAAGACGTGTATTCATCAGTTAAATACCTTCATTCAAACGTTAACGACCTCTTATATATATATATATATATATATATATATATATATATATATATATATATATATATATATATATAATGCGAGATCAGAAAACTGATTTCGTATATACTGGGCCGGATGTTTGTAAACAACTAAGTCACGTGACACGACACACACCTGTCTGCGTACGCAGGCACGCGAGCGTGCATGGCGCGAAAGTGCCTGGACGTGTTGCGTTCCTCTCTCTCTTTATCTCTCTCTCTCTCTCTCTCTCTCTCTCTCTCTCTCTCTCTCTCTCTCTCTCTCTCTCTCTCTCTTTCTCTCTCTCTTTCTCCATGTCTCCCTTCCATCTGCCCAATGGTTGGGTCCGAATCGAATAAGCACTGTACGCAACGAAGAAACGAGAAATAATAATAACCTCCATGTGGTTCAATTCACTTATTCCTGCCTCTACAGTTACTATCTCGTTACATCCGAATTGCACTATATACTATCTTGTTACATCCGAATAGCACTATCTATACTATCTTGTTACATCCGAATTACACTATTTATACTAGTATATATAAAACAGAGAAAAAACCCCTTTTTGTATTCGAGCGAGCAGCACTGGGCGCCGCCATTGCGGAAGACGTAGAGTTCTGAATGAAGCAACTCGATAGCGCCTTAATGCCAGCAATCTATGTGAGCAGAATTGCTTTGATTAAGCGAGCCTGCTTCCAGTATTTTCAAGGATTAAAGTCGAGCTTCTGTGATCGCGCAAAGCCAATCTGACAAGCAGACAAGCAGAGACATGCAGCAGCGTCTACTAACGGAAAACCTAAATCTCCCGCTCCTTTTTTCTTCCACTTTCAATCTGTCTATCAATTTGTATCTTTTCGAGAAAAGAAAATTTGTTCATATCTCCGCCTCTAATCGTAATCATTTTTCGAATATTTTTATGACAGCCACAACAAAAAATCCGGCACACAAAGAACCTCGTGCAAGCGAAATTATTGCGAGTAACTTTTGATCTAATGCTAACAGCGCCGGCAATAAAAACCCATTAATGGGTGCCATCCTTTTCTCTCTCGTTATAAAAAAGATGATTTTAAGACATCAACGGGTTTTTTCTATATAAAAACATGCACGTATTTATTTATTTTATTTATTTATTTATTTATTTATTCATTCATTCATTCATTCATTCATTCATTCATTCATTCATTCATTCATTCATTCATTCATTCATTCATTCATTCATTCATTCATTCATTCATTCATTCATTCATTCATTCATTTATTTATTTATTTATTTATTTATTTATTTATTTATCTATTTATCTATTTATCTATTTATCTATTTATCTATTTATTTATTTATTTATTTGTGTCGTTACTCATAGGCGATACCGCTACCAGCCTTCGATCTAGATGTGGAAGAATCTGGTAAACAAGGCATCGCGAACAGGAAGATACGACATTTCCCAGCAGCATCAGAAGCAGCAGAAGCACCAGCACCAACAACAAAATCTCGATTCTGACAACGCCAACAACCTCAACGACTCTATAACACTCAAGAGCTACGCCAAAATCCACTCTACAATCTCATCGGACGACGATGAAGCCGCGGCTAACCACACGAACGCGACCGCTACAGCGCACGGCAGCAGCAAAGGCGACCGTCGACTCAAAATGCTAATGCAGCTAGAAGACTTCCAAAACAACAACACCACCAGCAGCAGCCGAAGTAGCAGTAGTAGTAGAAGTCGTCTAGTCGACTGTAACGATAAGAAATTAAAACAGCGCAGTCTGCTCGACAGTAGGCCGAACGACAATCAGTATTATCTATCTAAGGACGGTTTGGAAATTGAAGTTCACATTGAGAAGTTCTCTCCGCCGAAGATGAAACGGCGTCAGAAGGACCTCCTCAGCGATCAAAACACGAAGAACGGACAGACCGATTTCTCTAAAAAGGTCGTCCCGGAAATCCACAAGGACTGCAACTGCGGCAGCAACGGCAGCTCGTCCGTCGGCCACGACCAAAATTCTCATTCTTCAAAGTCGTTCAATAAAGACAAAAGTCCACTTAAGTCTGCGGTTCAGTCGGAAGACCACAATCAGTCCAGAGCAAGCCCCGGGAAGAGTATCAGCGATGCTCTCTTTTCGCCGAACTACTGCAAGCCGAAGAAGGGAGAAGCGAAGCAGATTTTAAAGAAAACAAACTCGACGAGACCGTTTTTCGAAAACGAACCGACGCACATGAGCTGGGAAGAAGTCATGCAAGAAGCCAAGATGCTCGGCATTCCGCTCAAGAACCAAAAGACAACCGCCGCCGTTCCGGTCAGAACCGGTCTGAAAGAGATAGCCCAGTCGGTCCGCCACGGCAAGAACTTCTATTCAGACAGCGACGAGTGTTACCGGGCTGGATTGTCTACGAGTAGAGAAACAACCAGCATGGCTTCTTCGGCCTCTTCCATCGGCATGCGTCAACCGTTACCGGAAACGAAGAAGTCGGAGCGAAGTCCGCAAACCTTCAAAGGAATGGTGAAACTGCAAAACTTCTTCAAGCGTCTCGAGCTCAAGCAGAAATCCCCGTGTCATCACTGCCAAGTAAGCAAATCTTCATCGGTCAGAGACAAACATTCTTCTCCGAAATCCTTCTTCAGAGACTTTCTTGCATCTCAGAAAACGAAAGAACCGAACAGCCAAGCTCCCAGCAGAGCGCAGCAGCAGCAGAAGACGACGTGGCAAGAGTGCGAACAGTGCATACGCCAGTGTCGCTACTGCCACTCGCTGGAGAAAGCCAGCTCCAAGAGCCGAGGAGGAGTCGATCCTCGACTGGTTTCGTCAGTCGACGAAAAGGAAGTAGCCGACTCCATGGCCAGGAGCTGGGAGCCGGAATCTAGTTTCGATAAGCTTTCTCTGCCGACGAAATCGTCTAGTTTAAACAGACGACTTCAAAACGTCTCTTACCAGAGCAGTTGTTATTCTTTATCTTCGAAAATCCGACAGATGACGTTCGATTCGAGAGATCCGAGTCCGGTCGGTTCAGAGATGTGCTTAACCGGTTTGTTAATATTTTTAAAAACTTTTATTCAACTTGCAATCTCTGTTTGTTTGTTTGTTTGTGTCTTTCTTTGTACGCAAATCTAAAAAGTAAAATTTAACCAGCTTTTTGACTAGCTAGGAAGCTGAAACTTTCAGCATAGCTTTATATTGGATGACAATATATTATTCAATTGAAAAAAACCGACAAAACTTAATTTGAATATCTTTCGTATTTCTAAATTGAGTGTATTTGAAATAAAAGTGTGTGTTGAAAAATTCGTTTTTTTTCTTTACTTATTTCATTTATGTTGCTGCTAACTTTTAGAAATAATCACCTTGACTGGATTTATAAAAATAAAAGTTTTTTTTTTCTTTTTAGAAAATGCGGGCAGGCGCCGAAATACGGATTGCGCAATACAGCACGAAACTCTGACGAAGAAGCCTTCCTACGAGATAAATCCACAAGACGATATGAACGCGTTGAGAAACGTTAGTTTCAGTTTTTTTTTCAAGAATTTATAAATATTTAATCGTAAGTACTAGCGGATATCGATTCGATAACGATCTCTTTTTTTATTTATTTATTTCCTTGACACTTTTTCATCGCTTTGCAGTTTGCACAAATATTGGATAAAGGATGTTATATATGGGCACGGCTCTTGATTAAATGCAGTATATTGGGCAATAAAACATTCAACCGCGCATGGCCACCGTCGTCACTTATAATTAACCAGCGGGATTGCCCCGGGTTTTTAGAGATTCCAGATAGCTCTCCTGTTCCGGCTCGCTTTCTTGTTCCTTCTTGCTTTTCCATTCCCGCTCGTTATCCCGTTCCCGCTCTTTTTAAGCTACCCTATCCTTGTCTCACTCTTTAAATCTACCTCCCTACCAAATTTTGATTAAATCGGTTTAGACGTGCATAGAAAACATACAGACAGTCATTTATATATATATATATATATATATATATATATATATATATATATATATATATATATATATATATATATATATATATATATATATATATATATATATATATATATATATATATATATATATATATATATATATATATATATATATATATATTCAACTGATTTCTAAAGGTGCTCTGGTACTGGGGTTCTCTGGACAGGGAGGGAGCCAACGGCGTATTGAAGGACACAGAAGACGGATGCTTCCTGCTGAGGAACAGCTCCGACGATCGCTACGTTCTCGCTCTCAGTTTCCGCTCCCAAGGAATGACCCACCACACTGGCATCGAACACGCCAACGGTGAGTCTCCTCCTACTCTCAACGAGTAGACGTAATTTATTATAGTATAGTGGCAAACATTAGGAGGACACGGCTGACTACCATCATTATTCATATATTTTTATTGCATCGCAGTTGATGGCGAAGTGCTTGGCCAGTCCGCAAGCTCAGAAAAACGCATAGAAATGAAAATATAACTATTGAAGACGGACAGAGCAATCATTTTAGCACTTCCTCTGTTTAATTAATAAATAGAAAGATATAATAGTATCGACACACACACACACACACACACACACACACACACACACACACACACACACACACACACACACACACACACACACACACACACACACACACACACACACACACACACACACACACACACACACACACACACACACACACACACACACACACACACACACACACACACACACACACACACACACACACACACACACACACACACACACACACACACACACACACACACACACACACACACACACACACACACACACACACACACACACACACACACACACACACACACACACACACACACACACACACACACACACACACACACACACACACACACAAAGATGGTAGATACGAACCTCCGGAGATTCATAATTGTAAATTTAATCGAAAAATAAAAATCCAGGTTTCTACAGTTTCCACGAGAGGTCGCCACCTATCGACTCTTCGTCAACTCAACTGCCACTCGACGCGACACCTCCGAAAGAGAGCATCATACACTTCATCGAGAGAGCCTCGAATCTATCGAAATCGAAAAACGACAGGTACTACCTCCAGCCGCGATCCTCCGAAGAAGCTATCGTTCCAGTCAAGCTCTGGAATCCCATGCTGAGACCGGTCGAGCGCTTGAGAAACATGTCCGCCGACGCCGTCGTCAAGGCGCTTCGCGCGCCGGACTGTATTTTGAAATTGCCGGTAATTCCTACTCTGAGGCGTCTGGTCAAGAATCGGTATCAGACGAAATTTCTTAGTTAGAAAAATCGCTCAATTAAATAAAGAAAAAACAGTTCCTGAGTGCTGGTAAACAATGTCACACTTGAATTGCGAAAGAAATTAAGAAAATAAAGCGAAAAGACAGCGAAAAGACAGCGGTAGGAGTCGCGGATGTATACAAGAAGACGCGTCGGCTTACAACGTTCGTATATATACAAATATGTATTTTTCGTATTATAAAAATTCTATCAACTCGAATGTTGTTTATCGTCGCCTGGATTGCGTGGTTTGCGGGGGGTGGAGTGCAGATATATTTTAATCAACGAGTGACATCATCATCATCATCACCACCATCTACCTCGGTTTTAGAAAGCGCCATTTCGAGTTTTGCCGAAGCAGCATAAATAAACAGGAGGTCAGATCACGATTTATAGAAATAATTAATTTTTAACGTTGTCTGTGGTTTTTATAAATAAAAATTGTTTAAATTATTGTACGAGAAAAACTGATTGCTGGCATTGTATTATGCATGAATGGATTCTTATTGTTTCCACTACTGGAAAAAAAACCATCGCAAAACAAACCCAGACTCTGGGCCCAAGAGTATCAGCGATGACTCTTATACAACAATGTCAGTTAAATTACATCACACTGCACAATGAACAAAGGAATGAGAATCATAACAATTTGCAAGACAATACAATATGTGTATAATGGAATACTAACGATGAACTGGTGGTTGCAAAGGTGATTGCCCCCATCTGATGATTACAAATTAAAAACGAGTATCATACTATACAATACACAGTATGGTATGGTCATTCAAATTGAACAGAAAATGCTTTTATGTTTTTTATGGCAGGTAGATTTATCTTCTATAAGGAATTCTTTTTTTTTCTGGCCGATTAGGCAAGAGAACAATTCAAAACATAATAAAAAATACACAAAATAACAATGGCCAATCTATTATTATTATAATTATTATCATCAATTATAAAACATTATTTTCACTGCATTCAAGTATTCGAGTAGAAGCCGATTGGTCTAGATGCTCACGAAACACGCATGGAACCGACTCGTTCTAGATGCTTCCAAAACAGAGATACTTCATGTTCAGATATTCCTCTATGCCGTACTTCGATCCCTCTTTTCCGACGCCCGACTCCTTGATGCCTCCGAACGGGGTCTGGACGGAAGAGATGAGACCCTCGTTGATGCCGATCATGCCCACTTCGATCGCTTCTGCCACCCGCCAGATTTGAGAGATGTTGTTTGAATAGAAGTACCCTGTTTGTGTGCAGACGTGTGGATGTAAGATATTTTCAGTAGTGCAGAAACACTAATAATAACATTTGGAAAGCTAATGTCTACAAGCAGCATATTTTTTGCCTTCTTAAACTCACCATGAGTAATATTATGACCACTTCTACAAATACAGTAAATTTTTTTTAATTATAGTTTATAGTCTTTTACACCATGTGTTTTAAGACGCCAAATACAGTACAGTAGCTAAATTGTAATATTACTTCACGTGCAGCCTCCAACTATCTAGCAGTCCACTCATTCCCAATCAACCACAGCTAAAGAAAGATATGACACTTTTCTAGACATCACCCTTACTTTTAAGTGTAAACCGACACGAGTGGAGGGAAAGTTAAGGACTGACGTAATACTTCCAGAGTTGTTATTTACTGAGAATTAACTTTTGACCTGGTTAGGTGGGGTCTGAACGGGACAAAAATAATAGAAACAGTCTTGGAAAACTGAGGTCTTACCAGCAAGTCCAGAAGACGTTGCATTTGCTATCTTTATTGCCTCTTCCTCGTTTTCAAACCTGAAACGAATTACAACAAAGATAAAACAAAAAAAAATTTGGAATTAAGAAAACAAATCTTAAAAAACTAATAAAAAAAACAAATAGAAATTTATTTGATAACAATTTAAAACAGACAAATACGGACATGATAATAGGGGCGAGCGGTCCAAATGTCTCCTCATTGGCACACAAAGCATTAGGAGAAACATTCGTAAGCACAGTCGGTTGAAAAAAATTCGATTTGTCGTCCTTGGGCATGCCCCCTACCACGACCTTAGCCCCTTTGATGACGGCATCTTTTACATGTTCTGCAACCTGTTTGATAAATTTGTAAGATAATATATAAACAAATTTATTTGCAGATGTATATAAAAAAATCTACTAAAATTTAAAAATTCTGGATGTTCTTGACATGCCAACAGATAAGCAAATACGAGACACAGCTTGAAATTATTGTATTCTTATATAACCAACACAAACACGACAAACATCGACGTACCTTATCAACTGCGTATCTGTTAATGAGCGGCCCTTGGGTCGTCTCCTCTTCCAGCCCGTCCCCCAACTTCAAAGAGTTCACGGCCTCCGTGAGCCTCGAGACGAACTTGTCGTGGATGCCTTGCTGCACGAGGAGTCTGTTCGGGCAGACGCAAGTCTAAAAGTAGTTTGAAAACGTGAAAATCATCAAAATTAAAAAAAAATAGTAAAAGTGTTTAAGTATAATTCTTAATCATTTAATACAGCAGATATGAAAAAAGTGTCTTTTTAAGATAGAACTAGAGGTGTGGCCCATATAAATTGATGGATTTTTTTAAATATCGCCTAATATCATTTTGTGGTTGCAGCGCCACCTAACAGCGAAGTTATAACACACATACATACGGACATAGGAAATTATGTATGTGAATAACTACATGCACCGACACATTCACTACACCTGTGTTTCCACTTCTTGGCCATTACTCACCTGTCCACTACACCTGAACTTGGCATCCAGCACACCTTTGACAGCCTCTTCTACATCTGCACTGTTGAAGATTATGAAAGGAGCATTTCCACCTAACTCCATGGAAACTCTTTTGACAGTGCTTGCAGAGTTTTCCATAAGAATCTTAAAGAAATTTAACAGCAAAAATTAAAATTTTATAATAATTTCACACAAGAATTTTATATATATATATATAAATATGCCAGTGATAACACGTCAAAAATGATGGAAATTAATTAGCGACAAATGCAGCAACACCTATCAGCATTAAACGACTTTTTGACGTACATATAGACATCAGAAATTATGTATGTTGATCACAAAAGGCATTTTTCTTACACATATTTTAGAACAAAATATATAATTAAAATTATTAGTTATTAATTAGTATTATTTTCATAAATATACTATTTTATTATTAGTACTTTAAAATTAACAGATATTTTACATAATTGAATACACATATTTTAGAACAAAATATATCATTAGCACTTTAAAATTATTAGTTATTTTTATTAGCATTATTAGTATTATTTTTTATTAGCATACTATTTTATAATAAGCACTTTAAAATTATAAAATTAACAGATCCCACCCACGCTAATAAAATTCGGATGCTAACTGCCTCTGCATTTATCTCTTAATGAAAAAATCCCACGAATACAATTCCACATGCCAACCTTTCCAACGGCAGTCGACCCGGTGAAGGATATCTTCGACACGTGAGGATGCTTGCACAGGGAGAGTCCCATGCTTGCCGCGTTCTTTTTCGAGCACGTTATCACGTTGATAACTCCTTCGGGAAAACCGGCCTTTAATGCTAACTGGATAAAAAATAATAAGAAAAATAAAAATTTAAATTAATAAGAAAAATAAATGAGAAAAATAAAAATTAATAAGAAAAATAAAATAAAATAATTAATAAAAATAAAGTAAAGCTAATGTTTATACAATAACAAAATAGTAATAAATAATTACTTTAAGTTTCATGATTTTATTAAGTTCAAATGAATGATTTAAAAAATCATTTCAAACGAATAATTAATATATATGTAATAACCAATATAAGTGATAACTAATATAAGTATTAATCAATATAAGTAATTTTCATATTATATATTTAAATCAATGGATTAAAAAATTTGTTTTGTTATGTTGCATAACATTACACTTCTACAAGAATACCAATAGGAAAGCTTATAAAGAACATGAATGACTCATTCGATCCACATCCACCAACACGTATCTCCCAACCTCTTAAAATTATCCAACCTCGCAGATGGCAAGAGCAGATAGCGGTGTCTCCTCGGAGGGTTTGATGATGACAGTGCACCCCGCTGCTATGGCCGGTGCTGCCTTCCTGGTGATCATGGCGTTAGGAAAGTTCCACTGGAGAATTTTTTTTTATAACTTTAAGACGAAAATTGATACGATATTAATTACTTTTATTGATAAATTAAATTTTGAGGTTTCACTAACACAAACTTCTCTGTCACATAGATGATTTGCTAGACATACAAACTATCATATCGACAAAAACATAAAAAAAATTGTAAAAAAATTTAAGACAAAAAATTTAAAAAAATATTAATATAGATAATTTACAACTTAAAAAGCATTTTTCATTTATTATGTTTTATCACCAAAAACTATTCAACTCAAAACTCACAGGAGTGATCATGCCAGCCACACCAACTGGTTGCTTAATGGTTATACATCTTTTCTGATTGGTGACAGGAGGTATGACATCCCCGTAGATTCTTCTAGCTTCTTCGGCAAACCACTCAACAAAATCGGCTCCGTACGCCACCTCGGTTCTCGAATCTCTTAAGGGCTTGCCCTTAATGATAGGAGGTTTTTATTTAATAGTGAAAACCAGAATTTTAAAAGAAGTTTACAAATAGTGAAAAAAAAGTTAAAATAAAAATGTTTAGCCTATTTTCACAATAAATGCATTAAATTAGATACATGTAAAATACTACATTGATCTTCCTAATATAATCAAATATAATCAACTAACATTTTCTAAAGTAATAATTTTTGCCAACTCTTCCTTATTTTCCAGCAAAAGTCGGTACCAGTTCTTCAAAACGCTGCTTCTTTCCTGTACAGCAACAAAAAATATACTTAACGGCACTCAAGACCAAACTCTGCAACTGGAAGAAGGCAAAAATGATGTCACCAAAAACTTTGAAATGACAAAACAAAAAATCTACAAAAAGCCCGACCAGTTAAGCGTTATGTACAGAACGTTCATTTATGTTGGTCAGAAAAAAACATGTGGATTCTGAAAAAATATAAATTTTCATGACGATGACTGAGGCTTTAACTTTAATTGTGCATGTCTCCTGCCCATCTCCGGTACTTTAAATGCATCAAAATACTCACTCGCGCCGTGCTATGTTTCCACTTTTGGAATGCTGAATTTGCCACGTTGACAACATCATCCAGTTGCTCTACTGTCATATCAGGAACATTGGCTATTACATTATTATTGGCTGGATTTCGAACTGATAAAAAAATTATATTCTATTATTATATTTCAAGAGCTTAAATTTGGTTAGACGTTAATAAATAAATAAAAAAACAATTTCTCAGACTGAGCTAGGGCAGCTAGGCTAGCTATGGGTACAGCTTATTCAGAAATCATCTACTAATCAAGCTTACATGGGATTATAATATATTGTATTTATAATATAATGATATAATAGTATATAATATAGGCTATATACATTTTTGAAAATGCATATAGATTTGTGAAAATGCATACAAATTGTATATAAATTTTAAAAAATTTATTTCTGATAAAAAATATTGAGAAAAGTTAAGAAGAGTGAGTCCGACCTTCAAAAGTCTTCCCGTCTTTTGCTGAAACCCACGTATTGTTGACAAAAGACTTGTCTTTGAGAAGGGAAAGACTGGACGCTGCCCTGACACAACGAATCATCGGTTTGATAGAATTTAAGCCGAGCATAATTTGGCTGAAATCTTCAGACAATTTCTATTAAATTTGAGGAAAATCAATAGGGATCAGGAACGCGGTTTAAATTCCGTAATTTTTTAATCCAAAACATCGAGGGCTCGTTCAAAGGTTGAAATAAAAAAAAAAACATCATAAAAATTCAGTACACTAATTAAAGATTAAACTTTACACTCTTTATTTAGTAAGTTTATCTGCCATATTCACCTCTAAAAATTTCCAAAATTCATCAGCTTTAATTACGCAATAAGACGTTTTTTGTTCGCTCGATGAACGCTTTGGTTTTGGTTTAAACTAGTTCAGCAGCTTAAAGGACAAAAAATCAATCCAGATATTAATATATTTGCTGTAAGATATTTATCTGCAGTTACAGATCAAACCATTATTCAAAGACCTTGCTTTCATTTTCCTCATAACCAGACGTTTCTGGTATCAGAGTGGGTCCAAAAACATTTTTTTATTTATAACTTAATCCTTTTTTGATGATAGTTATAACCACATTCGAGAATATTTTTTTTGTGCAACTTTTTTTTTTAAAAGGTTTAATTCTACAGAGTTTAAAATTCAAACATGAATGAATATAAAAATCATGACAATGAAATGCAGTTTGGACCATTGAATTGAAAACAAAAATACAAGAAAATGGATTAATGAAAGCACAACGGATTTATTGATGCATTTGAACAAAAATTTAACATTAATTCTAATTAAAATGGAAAAATACCTGATAAAAAATTACAACCGTGAGTTCTACAATGCGAGTATTTCACTAACTTTGTACATGATCACGAATCTAATGTAAATTACACAATGATGAATTGTATATAAATTGCAGGAAGCAACATTCAATCCTCCCAACCAACAATAATGAAACATGTTACAGCTGCAACGACAACCATGAAACATGTTACAGCTGCAACAACAACTATGAAACATGTTACAGCTGCAACAATTACTTATTACACAAAAGGCCTCCATAAAACAAAAACAAGAAACTAGCTATCACTACAAATTCTCACCAAAGTAAAACACAAATAAAATAAAATATCGTAAGAGAATGTTCCGCCCACAGAAGACTTTCGAGTGAAGCAAAACAAGAAATCGTCTTAATTATGATCAGACCTGATGAAAAGGCATGCCACATTAACAATATGAAAATGAAAACAAACTTTTATTTAAATCATTGAAAATGAACGAATGAAAATGAGAAAGGATCTTTTGATGTCATATTACACTGAATGTGGGACAACCTAGAAGGATATGTTAAAATGTCATATTACACTGAATGTGGAGTATCCAAGAAGGATATGTTACGATGTCATATTACATTGAATGTGGAGTATCCAGGAAGGATATGTTACAATGTCATATTACACTGAATGTGGAGTATCCAAGAAGGATATGTTATGATGTCATTTTACACTGAATGTGGTAAAAATGCAATAATTGAAAAACAAAACAACAAAACAACATGCATACAAATTCAAAATATTACAAGGAATAAATTATTTGATAATATCGAACAGTGAGTAAAGCTAAACTTCCACACTACGAAACAAGTTATTTATCAACATTAAACAATGAATGTAGTAATAATAAATACAGTTTTTCTCTGTTATGATAAATTATGAAGATCCAACTGTAGTAGATCTGAACAAATACATTACAACAGAAAAAACTCAATTTTGATAAAAAAAAGATAATCTCCAAAAACGACCATATTGACAAATCAATCGATAAAAATGAAGTTACAAAACTTTCATAAAGATATAAACGGTATAAATTATATGAGATCGCGAGAATAAAGTCACAAGAAACAATATAATCAAACATATTAGAGATTCTGATTTCATCTAATTTCTTAAACTCAGTTTTTTTTAATTATAACAGAAAATTGATAGTCGATTATTCAATAAGAGTTTTATTTAAAATGCAATCGACCAAAAAATTCTTCAATATGTATTTATTTATTCAACAAGAACAATAAGAACGATTGAGCCGGCTAATACGAAACAATATAATACAATGCAATGCAATACAACAAATGCAATGCAATACAATACAATGCAATGCAATGCAATACAAAACAGTATCAAACAAAGCAAAACAGAACAAAACAAAACAATACCTTACAATACAATACAATACAACATAATACAACACAATACAACACAATACAATACAATACAATACCGTGCAGATATTTATAGAGTGCTTCCTACGTGCTTCAGTGGAACAACATGTTTACACGCCCCTGAAATAAACTTATTTCTGACCAGATGGGCTGATAGGCAATGAATAGAATCTTACCAAGATCCTTCACTTTGTTGTCAGAACAATTCAAATGTTTAAATGACATTCTAGTACTATACAAACTAATTATCTGCTATACGCTTGGTGACTAATGGTTAAAGATATAAAGGAGTTATGAGTTAATTAAAGATATTCAGTAAATCTCAAACAAAAAATTCAATCTCAGTTAATTGCAACATTTAACTACTAATATATCACTTTGTAATCTTGATGATCTTTTCACCAATTAATTCACTACCGGCAATTTCAGACAGCCCCATTGGACAACATCACTCGTGGCCGAACCCCTCCGTTTCCTCCATCGCAAAGGTCAGTTTGAGGGCAAGCGTTTGGTACTGCTTGTACGGAGGAAGAGTCAGTCGATTGAAACATGTGTGAGCCATCGGCAGACGACACGCGTCTCCCGCCTTCTCCAAGGTGAACTTCTGAGGTTTGTTGTTGCCTGTAGTCCGTGGCGATAAAATAAGGATCGATAATTTAATTTTTAATGAAAGTAACATCGGTCACAAACTCGAAGTAAATCATTAAACAAAGACCTTAAAGTTTATTTATTTATTAGCAGTCATTTTTTAGTGCCGCTTACATAACAAACCAGCAGCTGACTTTACATGGAAACATAAAATTTAAAAGTTTAGCGTATTTTTGTAATCTTCCGCATAATTCCATAAAAGTAGTTTCGGTGGGACTTTTAAAACAAAAATCTGCATTGTAAAATTTCAATGATCGAAAAAAATCCAACCAATCAGATTAGCGAATCCTCCGAGTGGCAGACGACACGTTCCGGTGATGAATTGAAACAAGCGGATTCTCTTCGCATTGTCGAGGAAATTCACAAACTGAAAATTGAAAGGTTAGCTATACTACATGGTAGAACCGTGGACGGAATAATGAGTTGATCGAAATAATTATACGATTGAAAAGACTGACCCGTACCTAGTCGTTTAAACGGACGATTAATTAAATACATTACTCGATTGATCAAATGCTCATCATCATCATCATCACCATCATTGTCGTCAAAAAGAAGAACATGAAAGCTTGTTTTCTAACCTTCCAGAACAATTCGACGGTTGTCGAACTGTCTCTGAATCCGACGTAGATCGTGTTGCACTGCCAGTCCTTGATGTCGATGTCTTGCATTCCGCACAACAACAGCTGTAGTAGGCGATGAATATTCATGAACAAATTATAATACTATTTTATATATTTATTAATAGAAGAAAAAACTAAATGAAACAAAAACAAATTTAAAAAAAACTCACTAAATATTCATCATCATCATCATCACCACCATCACAACCACAATCACTACTACCACCACCACCACCACCACCACCATCATCATAATAAAGTAAATAAATATACCTCTAGTTCCTTCTCACTGAAAGGTTGAAGCCATTTCTTCGGCATAATGTCTTCAAATCCTCTCGTGAAAGCTTTCATCTGCATATCTGTTCCTCTTGTCAATAACCATTTTGTTTTCAATCTGATTAATTAAAAAAATGCATAACCAATCAATCAATCAATTAATCAATTAGACAACCAACCAATCAGCTGGTTATGATCCAGGCATAGGCCCAAAATTTTAGCAAATTAAAGTACTGATCAAAAATATAAACTAATAAAAAATCATAGCTTATTAATATCCAAGTAAAAAAATGGAAAACAATTAACCTAATGTATTCAAGTTTATTCGACTCAGTGACCTTGACATTGTCTCCTCCCTTTATCAGCTCGAAGTGTTCTAATTGGCCGAGATCTTCTGCGTCGACGTTGAAGTACAGTTCGAGCCCGTCTGATTCGTCTATGTTGTGAGTTCTTTGTACGAGAAAATAACACGTTTTCATATTTTCAGCAATTAATAACTAAGAAAATTTGTTAAACTTAAAAAATTTTTTTATTTTCACATTATAAAACTTAATTTATTTATTTATTCTGAAAATCTTTATATTCAATTAGCAAAAAAATTCATTTATATCAAGTATAAAAAGTAATATGAAGTAATACAGAATAAAATAGACTAAAATAGAGTATTATATATAAAAAAAGAGTAGTACAGAATAAAATAGAGTAAAATAGAGTATTATAGAGAAAAAAAGAGTAATATAGAGTAATACAGAATAAAATAGAGTAAAATAGAATATTATAGAGAAAAAAAGAGTAATATAGAGTAATACAGAGTAAAAAATTCTTATACTTTATCCAGAGAAGAGAATCGTAGGTCGTCCGGTCGTAACATTTGACATCGTCCAAATTGAACTCCCTGTCGAGAAGTCTCTTGAAGAATGCCGGGAAGAAGGACATGTCCAGCAGGTAGTTGTGGAGAAGAGCCTGCCCACGATGATGATGATGATGGTCAGATTATTTTCATTAACATAAATGCAGTTAATTTAATATCTTTTTTTTATCTTTCTTTTAATCTTGTATCTGCATTTATTATAATAAACTTAATATTCATTATAATTTTATTAATACTAATTACAGAAAACCAAATATTCGTTGCATTATTATATTAAATTTATTAATTAATCGTTATAAAAAATTAACTATATATAATTACTATATTAATAAATTATATTAATGAAAATAAACTGAACATTTATTATAACTTTATAAATATTAATGAGAATAAACTGAATATTCATTGTAATGAGTTGAATATTAATTATAATTATGAAACTAATCACATTAACTAAAAAAATTATTTTCAAACTTTTGCATTAAAAAAATGTTTCTGTTATTATTTTTTTACAGATCTCAATAATACATTGTGAAACTAAATGATGAATAAAAAAAAAACTATATATAGAATTACCATGGCAACAAATCGACCAATCGCCTTGAAGTAGTCCAAGTGGTTGGGGTTAATGTGCGAGGCGGGGTTAATTTTGACTCTGTAGTTATTGACGTAGGTGAACAAACCAATCATGGGGTTGATGAACTCTCGCGACAGTCTCATAAACCAATCCCTGAAAACAACATTGGGTACCTAAGAGCTTTAATGAGAGTAAAGTGCTAACATCATTCCAGCAATGGGGAATCGCCTTAGACTTAGATACACCTTTTGAAAATAATAGACCAACCTAGACATGCATTTCAGCAATAATAAACCAGCCTGGACACCCCTAAAATAGTAATAAACCAGTCTGGACAACCCTATGACATTAATAAACTAGCCTGGACATCCCTATAACATTAATATACCAACCTAGACACCTCTATAACAATAATATACCAACCTAGACACCCTTATAACAATAATATACCAACCTAGACACCCCTATAACAATAATATACCAACCTAGACACCCCTATAACAATAATATACCAACCTAGACACCCCTATAACAATAATATACCAACCTAGACACCCCTATAAAAATAATATACCAACCTAGACACCCCTATAACAATAATATACCAACCTAGACACCCCTATAACAATAATATACCAACCTAGACACCCCTATAACAATAATATACGAACCTAGACACCCCACCATTGTCCAGGCCTTCTTCACCTTTGAAACAAATAAACAGCCTTCTCTTTAAAAATGCCGGACTGATGCCAAACAACTGAAATTTAAGGTAAATTAATTAACATAATTTATAACACAATAATGATAGTATATAATAATTACAGTGTATATATTATAATATACTTATAATATTTATGGAGTATACAATATTTACTACCACTAAGTTTTCAGTAATTCATATTCTTTTAAAAACAGTTTTCTTTTTTAGGTTAACAGTCTTTTTTTCATAAATTTTATTGATACTGACTAGTTTGTAGGAATCTTCCAGCATATCTTTCCGAGATATTTCAATCTTCAAATGCTGCAGCTTTGTTCTCGACTTTTAATTGTAAAAAATCAAATAAAAAATAATTAAAAATAATTGGACATAATTATCAGAGAATTATTTGTTTAAATTGATAATATCTCTGAAGATTATGCATGATATCTCAGCTGATAAAGCATAGTATTTCGGATAATTATATGCATGACAACTGAGCCAACAATGCGCGTATCATCTCAGCATTCTATTAAATCAACGAATCAGCATAAATGCGATTTCCTGGTTAAACATTTTTCAAACTAAAATGAAAACAATTTTAAAGAAACAAAAAAAAAATTTAATTCAACGAACAAAACAGTTGACTCGGAATTGTTTCATCTTTCCTTCGAACGTTTTTTCTTCGTCGACGGGCACTCCGAATGACCCGAGCGAACTTTATGGATCGATTGATTGATTTGAAAATTAAATCAGATTTCTTGTTTATTTGAAAACATAGTTTTAATCAAATTAAAGATATATTTGAATGTGCATAAAAGATAAAAAGTTCTTTATAAAGAAAAAAAAACAAGAAAAATGAATGCTATCACCAGTTTTATGATTACTACACCAGCTCGACTTGACTGTACAACAACTATCATCATCACCATCACTATCATCATCATCACTGTCATGACAACTATCATTATCATCATCATCCTTATTAGTAATACGACTACAACTGCATCAATATCTGTGATGGCCCTGCTATGAAGAGGCGCTACACAAATGTTCTATACATTACATTACCATATCACCACCAAAAACACCATTATTATGCCACTACCAACAATGGTTATTATTTTTGTTATTATTATTATTATTATTATTTTAATACCTCGGTAACGACTTTCTGGGATCCTGATACGTAACGGAGTTGTCGTTATGATTGACGAACATAACAACCCCGCCGTCCGAGACTTTGGCACTCCACCCGTCCGGGAGGGGGGTGTTGCCGAGGTGACTGTGTGATTAAAAAAAACTCTCGTAGTCACGGTGAAGAGAAATGGACTGATACAGACAAATAATTAATCTAGGAAAATGATAGAGAGAAAAAAAGATCAAAAAAATTTAGTTGCAGAAATAGATGAATCAAATAATTTAGATTATTAATTAGAAAAAGAAAACAAAATTAAACATTTATTTCTCAAGAACATAAATCAAATAAAACTACAAATTAAATTAAAATGACACTTATTATAATTATCACTGACTTGGCAAGTTGTTCTTCATCATCTTCACAAGCTTGATCTTCAACGATGGCGCCCATATCTAAGAAACAAAATAACGATACACACACATCAAACAACGCAGGTAACTCCCGGGCAGGTAAACAAACACTAAAAAACAAAAAAACAGAATCACCATAGAACGGAACCGTTTTCTGCACGGCAAGTTCACCCCCGATCGCACCTCCACTACCCGAGCTATCGCTGTCGACCACGCCGTCCTCGTTGTCATTGCTCGAGATTTCGTCCAATTCGGCATTTCCGTCACCGGGTCGGTTGTCATCATCATAGTCTGCTTCTTCTTCTCTGTCTCCGTCCGTTTTGTCGTTTTGAATGTTCTGGCGCAGGATGTCCGATATTCTGTTCGGACTTTTGTAAAGAAACGTAAACGCGACTTGAAAATAGTCAAAATACACTTGAAAGTTTTAAAAAAAAATCAATCAAGCTCCACCCACCCATCTTTCAATCAATCCTTCGAAAGCAAAAAATAAAATAACTGAAACCTGATAACGTCATCCAAACCGTTGCTGTCGCCATTGTTATCGTCGCCATGACGATCGACATCGTTTCCTGGCATTGGACGCTCGTCGACAGGAAACGTGTGGGAGGATGTCGAGGTGACGGCAGCAGTGGGACAAGTAGTTGAAGAAAAGATGGCAGTGCTTATAGCTGAATCGGATTTAAACCGTAGACTTGAATTCTTTATAGATCAAATTTACCAAATAAAAATTTAAAAATTCTACCGAATGGGTGAGATGTTGATGATGACACAGATCCGCCACTATTATCCATGAGGACTGGATTGGCTGATAACATCAGTGCTGGTGAGTCCATCAATAAACAAGATGAAGACGATGATGACGAAGACGAAGATGATGATGATGATGACGGTGATGACAATGAGTTTGTTAATTTTGGTAGAAGATGAAGAGAAATATCATTGGTCATCTTAAGTAACGATGATGATGAAATTGATGGTGGTAAAGATGGAGAAATCAGCGAGGAAGAAGATGGTGAAGTGGAGAAGGGAAAATATGCTGCCAGCGGATTTGAATGCGTCGGTGTCATAGATGATGCCAGATGTGATGAAATCGATATCGACGGTTTGGAATCCTTAGAAACGAGTGGCATATCAAGTGATAGTGATGGTAATAAAACTTCTAAATTTTGATTATCTAAAGATGGCGCTAGTTGCGATAACGGCAGAATGGAAGGCAACGGTGATGATGATGATGATGATGCAAACACAAGTGATGAAGATGACGACAATGATACAAGCGGAGTCTGCGATGATCCCGACCGTTCCGCATATGATTCAGTGAATGGCGGAATAGAAGATGAAGATATTAAAGACGATGAGTCAGAGGGTGATACTGACGACGATGTTGTGTAATGCAATGATGATGATGATGATGATGATAATGAAGCTGGAGATGATGTAGTTGTCATGACAACAGGAGCAGCTTGCTGGCGCGGGTACGCCCCTGGCAAGAAAGGCATGAAGACTTGAGGCCCGTACGTTTGAGGCATGACAACCAGAGGAATCGGCGAAATGTAGGCCGGCGGCCGTGGTTGAACCGGGTAGCCGAACTGTTGGGGCAGGTGCCCATTCCATGTCCAGTTGTTGCAGATGTAGATGGGCTGTGGCTGGGACGACGATGATGATGGAGGTCGAGCTAGCGGTGATGGTTGAGAAGTTGTAGACGGCTGAGGAGGTTCTGGAAGAGGGAATTGTCTTTAGAATTTCACAGAATGATTTATTTATATATATATATATATATATATATATATATATATATATATATATATATATATATATATATATATATATATATATATATATATATTTATATTCTTTTGTTGTTTTCCGTAAAGAAAAACCATGAAAATGAATTGAATCGTTTTTGTTAGTGTAAATTTATATTACTAATAATTAATAAATACCAGATGGGATGTCACCGATGCTTATATTCAATCCATTGAGAACGATATTCAAATCTCCCAAATAGGCTGAAGACGACATTGCCGCATTAAGATTTCTAATCTCCAATTTCTTTTCAAATTTAAATACTGCAATAAAATAGAAAAAAACCAATTAAAATGTTTGTTCCGTTTAAAATTTGAACTATTTTCTTTTATTTAATTTGCTACGTAAAATAATAAAAAAAACTTAAAACAGAAATTACTAAAAATATAAAAAAATCCAATTATTGTAGTGAAATAAAATTTTATTGAAAGAAATTTTTTCTAAAGAACTCTTTTAAATAAGATATTGAAAATTTATTTCAAATAAAGTTTATAAATTTATTTAAAATAAAGTTTATAAATTTATTTAAAATAAAGTTTATAAATTTATTTAAAATAAAGTTTATAAATTTATTTAAAATAAAGTTTATAAATTTATTTAAAATAAAGTTTATAAATTTATTTAAAATAAAGTTTATAAATTTATTTAAAATAAAGTTTATAAATTTATTTAAAATAAAGTTTATAAATTTATTTAAAATAAAGTTTATAAATTTATTTAAAATAAAGTTTATAGATTTATTTGAAATAATTTAAAACTTTTGATAACAAATAAAACGCACGTTTCCCATCGTTTTCCAGGAGAACTTGTCTCAGGTTGACGATTGCAAGTCCAAACTGAGATGTTATCCTCAGGAAAGATTTCTCGAAGATTTTGAAGATCAGCTGACTTGAAGTTGTAACCAATCTGTGAAGATTTAATTTTTTAATCAAATAAAATAATAAAATTAAGTTTAATAGAATTTATTATATATATTATACACTATAATAACATGCATTACATACTATAATAATATATATTATATTCTATAACAATCTTTACTGGATGTCAATGCCAGTACAGGACTACAGTAATGCATACAACAAAGATCATGTCATAAATAGTTAAATAATTAATAGTTTATTCAGAAGTAATCATTACTGCATCAGTAAGTATAGAAATCGATCGTGACCATTGTTATCTAAAGTTCTTTTTAGTAATATTGCAATTAAAAATGGTAAATATACTGACACATCAAAGTGTTCGTTCCAAGTGATGAAGCTTTGTCCTCCGATTGCCTCAGTCTTCAAAATTTTTCCTTTCCCGTCAACGATAAGTTCAACAAAAATATCTCTTTTGAGTTTGCTTGTACTTGGAAATCTGGCACTAGTGACTTGAAATATAGAAAAATTGACATGATTTCTAGGCAAATAAAGCAGAACTGATAAACCAATTTATTAATAAAGATTGAACTAAAATATTAAAACATTACTTGTAACTTGTAACATGTGAAGAGTTTTTTGGGCTGGAGTAACTCCTGCATTTTGCGACATTTTTTGAGCAGAACAAGAAGAATCTACTTCCTTATATTTATAATTAATTCGCTGTAAGAAGTTCTGCTAAAACTTATAATTTAAAACTTTTAAATAATAAAACATGTTTTATTCATTATTTAAAAATTAAATACATATTTAACGAAGTTCAGCCCTAATTAATCTAAATGCAAATAAAAGATTGAAAGACAATCACTGCTTGTTGATTGGTAGTACAATTACGAGTGGTTGTCAACAATTGTCAACTACATATCACAATAGAAAATAGATTAAATTTTTATTTAAATAGTTTTGAGGTGATTTAATGAATTAAAATTTAAACTATAAAGCTTGAGTTTTAATTAGCAGCAAACCAAACTTTTAAGACTTTAATCACTTTTAGCTGAATTGTTAAA
Organism: Erpobdella octoculata; assembly: GCA_963978895.1. Classification (NCBI taxonomy): domain Eukaryota; kingdom Metazoa; phylum Annelida; class Clitellata; order Hirudinida; family Erpobdellidae; genus Erpobdella; species Erpobdella octoculata. Next base: position 36,959,676 of record OZ022242.1, on the reverse strand, counting down.
AGTGAACCTAAGAAAAAACATGTTTTTGTAAAGCTCACACGCAAAGTACTGAAAGACATTTGTTAATTTGCTTATTCAATTTAAAACGGCTAATGCTTCTCAGCAAAAAACTTTGTATTTGCTCGCGGGGCTGTCGCTACTCAGCAAAAAGATGGTTTCTGCTGTCGAGGTCGTCTCAGTACTCACAATCCTCAGCAGACGTTTCTGCTCAAGAAAAACTGAAACTGTTAGCTAAAGAAAAACAGCTCATGAAGCAGAAGAAGAAAGAAATTAAACGGCAGGAGCGCATTGAAAGCCAACAGAAGAAACTTTTGCAGGAGAAAGTAATAAATTATATTGCTTCATATTCTTTTATGTTATATTTTTTTTATAATGTGTGTATTAATCAATTTTATTTTATTAATATGAGATTAAAGAACTTGTTCATGTTTGATGTTAGTCTGCTATTAAAAAATGAAGGTGTAGAATGTTTTTTTCAGGTGGGGAAGCATACACAACCATCACTAATTTCATTCTCATGTTAGCAACTTTCTTGGTTTTAAAATTAATTTTTTTTGAAATTGTATGATTTAAACATTGTATGATTTAAAAAATACATTATTAAATTGATTTCCTATTAATATTTCTTAGCTCCCACACTACCAGATGCTTACGATCCCTCGTTTGTGGAATCAAAATGGTACAACTATTGGATGGAACTTGGCCTTTTTGATGTTGATTCACCTATTTATAAGGCATTTTTTCTGTTTTAATAATTATATTTTAATTCTTAAAGAAATAGAATGGTGCTTTTGCATTCTAAAAAGACTGCAAAAGCACCATTCTATTTCTTTAAGAATTAAAATCCCTTTAATTAAATTCACCGCTGGTCTTACTTGATTGCTTGAATGTTTGCAAACTATGATAGTGAAATTTAACTAACTTCCTTAAGTTGTTTAGCATTAGTTTATTTCTTTTATAATAGTTTATAGTCCTTTACACCATTAACATGTTTTATTCAATCAAAATTATAATGGTCTGTATATTATAATTAAAATCTCATTTTTTTTATTTACAAAGAACTTACAGCAAAATAAAGAACAACTAGGAAATAAATTCACCATGGTTCTTCCGCCTCCGAACGTCACGGGTTCCCTTCATCTCGGCCACGCTCTGGGATGTTCGATACAAGATGCCATCTGCAGATGGTCAGCTTTATTTATTTATTTATTTGTTTGTTTGTTTGTTTATTTTTTTTTTTTTGTTTTGCTAACAATTTTGGATAATAATAACTAACTATTCTAGACGTTTTATATCAATGATTATGATTTATTTTATTTCAATTTGTGTTATAAATAAAATTTTACTTAAGGCACCGAATGAAAGGTAACCACGTGACATGGGTACCCGGGTGCGACCATGCGGGGATTGCCACCCAAGTGGTGGTCGAGAAAAAGCTGATGAAAGAAGCAAACGTGACTAGGCATGACGTGGGAAGGGAAAAATTTCTCGAAGAAGTTTGGAAGTGGAAGGGCCAGTAAGTTTATTATGGTGGAAGTGGTGGGTATTGTAGAGATGATGGGGACAGTGATGGGTTTTATGAAGTTGATGGTTACAGAAATGGGCATCATTGATATAATGGTGATGGTGGTGATGATAATGGTGAGGCTGGGAAAATTGTGGAAATGGCAATTCGAAAGATGGCCATGATAGTGGTGTAAAGATTGAATTGAAAGAGGATATGAGGGTTTGAGTTGTGATTGTTCTTTGTTTTCAAATCTTCAAGAAACGGTGGAAGAATATTAGATCAGATGAAAAGACTTGGATGCTCTCTGGATTGGTCAAAAAACTGTTTCACTCTCGATCCGGTAAGTCAAAGGATTGAATAAATTATTTGTTGATATAAGTTTAATTGAAATTAATTAAAATTTTATTTATTTCTCAAACATTATATTTTGAATAATAGTTTGTATTATTATTATGATTTTTTATGTGCCGGGGATGTCAAAACTTTCACATATATTTTTAATGTTTAATTTTAATTTGATTAAAAAAGTTTAATTTAATAGTTTATTAAAACTTATTTCTGCAGAAACTCAGTCGAGCAGTTAACGAGGCGTTTATAAGATTATTTGAGGAGGGATTGATCAGTCGGAGGAGAAGAATCGTCAATTGGTCGTGTGCTCTCAAGTCTGCCATATCCGATATCGAAGTGAAAAGATTTATATTACATAATAATCAGTGTTGGGTAAAATCATTTTTGAAATGATTTGAAATCAAAATCAAAATCGTCAGGAAAAATATGATTTCAAATCAAAATCAAAGTCATTAATTACGAAATGATTTCAAATCAAAATCACTTTTAAAAATGATTTCAAATCATCAAATCAAAATCATTTTTGTATAAATTATTATTACACGGTATGGTTTAATTTAACATAATTTTGTCTATAAAATTATGTTTTAACACAATTTGATCTAAAATCACTTAAACAATGAAATGTTACTAAAGTTTATTCATCTTCAAAAGCAACAATTTCTCAAATATTGAATCAGTCAAACTATTTCTTCTATGAGTTTCAATTAAACCGGCGGAACTGAACAGTCTTTCGACAGGAGCTGACGAAGACAGTGTTGTATTATATCGTATGAACACTTTTTAATCAATTCATATGAACTAAAAATGGCAAAAGTGCTGTCAACATCCGATAAATATTTCATCATTTTTATCTTAATGTTGTAGACATTGTTAGAGGTACAGATGGTCTGTGAAGAACACTGGTCATCATAGTAGCCGTAGTCATCAATTTGTTCCATGCTTTGACTTTTGAGTCCATCAGCAGTAGCTGACACAGATATGACGCTCATCCTTTAAATATTAAAATTAACAAAATTCAACTGCATTTGAGTTTTCGGCATATTAAGATAGCAACGTATTTGATTTAATAATTGTGCGGTAGGAAAGTACGGTTTTACCGTATCTATTATAGTATAATTATAGCACGTTACTTTCAAATGACGAAGAAAATTTTGATCCTGAATTAACACACAGCTACCACTCTGTCACCTTTCCCGCTAGTTATTAAAAAAAAATTACCATCAAGTAAGGAAGGCAAATTACACATTCTTACGCAATTCAAATCGCAATCTATACTATCTGCCATGTTGTTAAAAACTATTTGTATAAGTTACCGCTCAAAGCGATTGTTGGCTTGGCATAGAAATAGCAGCATAGAAAAAATATGTTATGATTTTGATTTTCGAATATTAAAATAAAATCGAAAATCGTCAAAAAATGATTTCAAATCAAAATCATAATTAAACTTTGCAAAATGATTTCAAAGCAAAATCAAAAATCAATATTTTGATTTAAAATCGTGATTTGAAATCATTTGATTTCAAATCCTACCCAACACTGATAATAATAATAATAATAATAATAATAATAATAATAATAATAATAATAATAATAATAATAATAATAATAATAATAATAATAATAATAATAATAATAATAATAATAATAATAATATAAATAATCAATTTTACTGATGTCGTGGTGATTCATATGATAGAAAAGATTATTAAATAATTTATTTATAAATAATAAGTTATTATATGTTAAGTTTAATTTTCTTAAAGTGTTAAGTTTGCTCGTACTTTCCATCTAGGATAAAAGAATAATTATTTTTAAAGAATAAATTGATAAATAAACTAACTTTTGTTAAAATGACAAACCAGGTTGAAACTCTGACACTGAAAGGTCCAACAAAGATGAAGGTCCCCGGGTACAAGGATGACGTTTTGTTTGGCATCATCAATAAATTCGCCTATCCTCTCTGTGACTCAGGCATGTTTAAAACTATTTTTATTTATTTATCGGTATTTATATTTATTTATATTATACTTGAATGTATTATACATTTCAAATAATTATTGCCAAAATATATTTTTTTTTTAAAAAGACGAAAAAATTTTCATGGCCACGACGAGATTGGAGACGATGCTAGGCGACGTCGGATTGGCCGTCCATCCCGACGATTCCAGATACTCGCATCTGATTGGCAAGTCAGTGCTCCACCCTTTCACCAATCAGCCCCTTCCGATTGTTTCCGATCGTGACGTCATTCCAGATTTCGGCACAGGTTCTATGTTTGAAAATATGTTTATTTGTATTACAGTGAGATTGAATCAACTAATACATATCAGCAGTTTCCAGTAGGTGTTTATTTCCAGGCATCGTCAAGTTGACTCCGGGTCACGACTCGACCGACTTTAACATCGCTTCCCGTCATGACCTCAAGGTCGTTAACATCCTCGATGATTCGGGATCTTTGGTCAATGTTCCTCGAGAGTTTATGGTAGCATTTTTTGTTTGAGTTAAATTTTTATTATTGGTATTGTTATTAATAAATCGGTTAAGATAGCTGGAATTTAATTTAACTCAATTTTATAAAAATACAGTATACTGTTTTTCACATTATTAGAACCTTCCAAGATTTCATGCAAGGGAGATGGTGAAAGATAAGTTAGACTCAATGGGTTTGTACGGTGGGTCGGCGGACCACCCTATGGCGCTCCCCGTGTGCGGAAGGTCGGGGGACGTCGTTGAGTTCGTCGTAAGAGACCAGTGGTTCCTCGATTGTGAGGAGATGACCGAATGTGCCCGAGAAGTTCGCTACTGATTTTTTTTTTATAAATGTTCTGATTATTTGATTTTATTTATTAATATTAATACGATTAATTATTATTAGTTATTGTTATGTAATTATATTGTTGTTACATAATTATATTGCGGTAGTACTGTTGTTTTGCCACTATGACAATCATCATCATCATAATCGGTGATGCTGTTGTCTTGGAGATTAAGTTGCTTGCCTATTGTAAAATTGTTTTACTATTTATTATTGTTATTGAATTATAAATATGTTATTAACATTATCATCATTACCATCATCATCATCACTACCACCACCACCATCATCATTATCATCATCACCATCATCATTTGACACATAACTGCAGGCAGTGAACACAGGAAGATTGACATTCCAACCAGCTCATTATAAGAAGCAGTGGAATGATTGGCTGAACAACACCAAGTACAGTTCTATGATATTTTTTGATTATTTAATTATATTTAATTATAATTTAGTTATATTTCTCTACTATTTCATTAATACTTATTATTATTTATATATGTTAATCAACTCCTTTTAATCTATACTTTTCATGATCAACTTACTCTGTGATAGTGTTCTGTAAAAAAACAAAAAATGTCTTGAAACATTAAAAAACCGTTTAAATTAGTTCCATTTTTAATTTTTTTTATTTCTAAGTTTGCTGTAGAGCTTTTTTTCATAGATTAGTTATATAATAATAATAATAATAATAATAATAATAATAATAATAATAATAATAATAATAATAATAATAATAAATGAAATGATATTAATAATAAAATTAATATTAATTTTTGCTGTTAATTGATTATATGTTCCTCTTCAGGGATTGGTGCATATCGAGACAGCTGTGGTGGGGCCACAGAATTCCTGCATATAAAATTTTAAATGTAAGTTGGAAAATCATAAACTAATTTTTAATTATGCAAATATAATTTGTACATTTGTTTTTATGTATGGATACATAAATCATACTACTATAAGGACTTAAATGTTTCGCTGTTTTGAAATAACTGTAACATTTTTTTATTCAATAAATTAATTTTTATATAAATGAATGTTAATAATTTATGTCAATAATTGTCCAAATTGCTATTTCCGAATTAAAATTTAATTTAACATAAAAATTCTGTGGTACTAATATGTTGGTATAATTACTTATGTACAACCAGCAAAGAAAGCCAATCGGTAACAACTCTAATGAAGAGGATGAATGTCATTGGATAGCTTCCCACGATGAGAAAGAAGCAAAAATGAAAGCCGCGAAAGTTCTCGACATGCCCGTAGATGAGGTCGTACTTCGACAGGGTTGGTTCTGATTGGTTGTTGCTGGTTGTATTTCGATTGGCTCGGTTCTCATTGTTAGTCATATTTGGACTTGTTTGGCTCTTATTGGTTGTTGTTGGCCGTATTTGGACTGGCTTGGTTCCTATTGGCTGTTGGTAATGGTGGAGGAGATATGTTTTTTTTTATATTTTGAACATAATAATAATATGGCAATAATAATGATGATGATGATAATGATGGAGTGATGATACACAGGTGGTGATGATAATGATGATGAAAATAAAGAGGATTATGTGATGAAAACGATGAAATAAAGTGATGATGATAATGATGTAATGAAGTGATGATGATGATGATAATGATGTAATGATGGTAATGATGATAATGATGTAATGATGTAATGATGATAATGATACTATTCAGATGAGGACGTCTTGGACACCTGGTTCTCTTCAGCTCTCTTCCCGTTCTCTGTATTCGGCTGGCCGGACAAAGTTGTTGCAAAATTTTTCAGTTTTAGATTATTTAGACCTTTTAAGTGTTAAAATTATATTAAACTGATTTTGATACAAACACTCTCAACATGACCCTATTAAGTTAAACTGTTTTTTGATACAAAGACTTCTGACCTGACCCAATTATGTTAAACTGTTTTTTGATACATAGACTCCTGAACTGACCCAATTATGTTAAACTGTATTTGCTACATAGACTCCTGACCTGACCCGGTTCTACCCAACGGATCTCCTCGAAACTGCCAGCGACATCATGTTTTTCTGGGTCGCACGAATGGTCATGATGGGAGAAAAGCTGACCGGTCAATTACCTTTCAAGAAGGTTCGTCTGTCGTAGTAATCAGCTTTATTATTTTTATTATATTTAATTATTTAACTATAATTAAAGCATTTGTTGGTCATAGTAATCAGCATTATTATTTCTATTGTATACAATTATGATGATAATAATTATTATTCATTAAACGTATTTCTAAAAAAAACGGAGTGTACTCGTGACAACTTCAAATCGTGGTTTTGTCGTTACAAAGATTTTAAAAACAGCTGCGAACTTTCAACTTATTCATAATTTTTTTTCCCCAGGTGATCTTCCATAGCATCGTACAGGACGCTCACGGCCGCAAGATGAGCAAGTCGCTCGGCAACGTCGTCGATCCCATGCACGTCGTGGAAGGTGTCACGCTTGAGGTGGTTTGTCGCATGTGTGTGTGTTGTCGCATGTGTGTGTTGTCGCAAGTGTGTGTTGTCGCATGTGTGTGTTGTCGCACGTGTGTGTTGTTGTATGTGTTGTTGTTGTATGTGTTGTTGTCGCATGTGTTGTTGTTGTTGTAGTTCTCTTTTGGTTGTTGATTGAATCATGATTTTGTGGTGCATTGTCACATTGTTGTGTGTGCGTGTGTGTGTGTAATGAAGAGTTTGTTACACACGAGGTGAGTAGACAAACATGTGGCAATGTTCTTATTTTATGCTTCAGTTGTTCAATTAAAAGAATTTTTGTTTCTTTGAAAATATTTAAATTAAATTATTATTATCGAGATGATTTTCAATCTTCTATCTAAATAAGTTTTTATAATTTATACCTTTTTAGATGTTTTCGATAACCCGTTTACAGGATCTACAAGCTAACCTCGAAGCATCAAACCTATCGAAAGAGGAGATAGTGAGAGCGAAACCGATACTGAAACGGGATTTCCCGCTCGGGATTCCCGAATGCGGTGCAGACGCCCTGCGATTCGCCATGTGCTCTTACACTTATTTAGGTCTGTTGAATCATTTTTTTTAAAAACATCATTTGCATCAATGTAAAATAAATTTATCATTTTTAATCAAATGATTTTTTTTCAAATTTAATTTTTTACTGCTTGCATGTGAATTGAATTTTTAATTTAATTAATTTAATTAAAATAAAATTTTTAATTAAAATTGAATAAATGCATTTAGTTTAATTTCAGTAAAATTGATTAAATGCACAGGTCACTACGTCAACGTTGACATCAACCACATGAAGTTCTGCAGGACGTTTTGCAACAAAATCTGGCAATCTTTTAAATTCATCAACAGTAAACTTCAACAAAATAAATTTCAACCGGTCGACATCTCTAACGTAATGTCATCACTTGTTGCACTGTTGTATTGTTATCATCATCATCACCACCATCATCATTATTATTATCATTATCAACATCATATATAATCATCATTATTATCATCATCGTTATTATCATCACCGTAACCGTGTGTTATTATTTATTTATATTGCATTATTATTAATTCTTGATTAATTTAATTTAACTTTAAATAATAATATATATTATCCTTAATATCAAGTTAAAGCAATTATTTATTTTAATATAATACAAAATTGTTTAAAGTTTTTGTTGAAATTCATTAATATCTGTTAGGTGAATATTTTCGAGTTTAATAATGAGTTGACTCATCCATGATTATTGATTATAAATTATTATAAAATTGTTTCACTTTAAATGTTTAATAAAGTAATTAACATAATATCATTATCATCAATCTTTTTCTTCAAGTTTAGTAGTTATTAATTGGTAAGCAATCATTATAGTAATTAATTGGTAAGCAATCATTAAAGTAATTAATTGGTAAGCAATCATTATAGTAATTAATTGGTAAGCAATCATTATAATAATTAATTGATCATTATCAACACCACGATCAGGTTCCCCCCACCCTCCTCTCCCCATTGGACAGGTGGATATTGAGTCGTCTACACTCGACCGTTCTCGCGACCGACCGAGCTTTTCAGTCGCACGAGTTGTTCGAGGCCACGAGGTCGTTGCAGAATTTCTGGTGGGCGGAGTTCTGCAATGTTTACATGGTGAATATGCTGATTTCTACTAACAGTGCTTTTTTATGTTAATGAACTTAATGCTAATTTATTCTGACAGTGCTTTTTTATGTTAATGAATCTAATTTATGCTAATGAACTTAGTAATTTTAACAGTACTTATTGTTTGTGAATATGCTAATTTCTACTAACAGTCACTTTTTCTGTTAATGATGTATCTAATTTATGCTAATGAACTTATTAATTTTAGCAGTGCTTATTGTTTGTGAATATGTTAATTTCTACTAACAGTGCCCTTTTATGTTAATGATTAATCTAATTTATGCTAATGAACTTATTAATTTTAACAGTGCTTATTATTTGCTTCAGCTATTTTTTTATTATTTACTTCTTTTATTAACCCGACGCGACAGGAATGCGTAAAATCTCAACTGGCGGAAGAAGCCGGGAGCGATCGAAGCGAAGCCGTAAAAGCGATCCTCCTCGTATCCGTGGAAACGTTCTTGAAGCTCCTCCATCCCTTCATGCCGTTCCTCACCGAGCATTTGTACCAGGAACTGAAGAGGACACTTGCTGGAGTTGATGGAGTTGATGCCGCTCATGAATTTCATAAGTCCATATCGGTTGCACCGTTTCCTGATTGCGTGAGTTTGTTTGATTGGTTGGTTGATTGATTGGTTGGTTGATTGATCAATTGATTGATAGACTGATTCGTTGGTTGACTTATTTAATTTGATTTAGAATTTGTTTTTATGGTTTTTTAGATATTTATTATGTTTAAATAAACATTTATTATTTATTTATATTCAAACAATAGTTAACTATTAGAATCGAAAACAAAGCTAAATGGTTACTACCATAAAAAATATTTATCTTTAGAAGGGCGTTGGTTGATGATGGTGCAATCTATCATTCAATGTATCATTCAATGTATCATTTATTGTATCATTCAATGTATCCTTCAATGTATCATTCAATGTATCATTTATTGTATCATTCAATCTATGATTTATATGTATCATTCAATGTATCATACGTAAATGCCTTCCAGCTCCGCCTGGCACGGCACCACGACGTAAACCTGGAAGGCGACATGACGAAAGTTATGAACGTCGTCTCAAAAATTCTCTCCGATAAAATTCTTCTCAAAATCGATAAATCAGTGAAACTGCCAGGTAGTCTTCATTATTTAATTGGGTCAACGCTTGGTTAACTCATGATTGGTTGATTTAATTAGGCTAATGCCATGTAAACTTATAATTGGATAGATTTATATGTAATTCCTCTTGACACATTAATAACAATATTTGCATTATTATTATTACTACTACAAGATACTTTTTTAAATTTTATTTTATACTCCTTTACAACAGGCGTACTATAAGATACAACGCATTCTTGCATAGATTAAATCTTTTTCTGTTGAAAATGTAAAATATAATTTTTTAAAACAAAAAAATTTATTAAAGACCATCTTAGTTATTAAACTCGATGATTTCAGTTTTTGTCTCTCCCGGTGTTGACGTTTTCGTCACACGTCACCTGCCTACCTTGGAGACGTTAACCAAGTCAAACGTTGAAGTCGTCGACAATGACGTCGACTCCCCTCTTCCCGGCGGAAGCATTCACGTCGGTGACGTTGACGGATGTCGGATCTATTTTAAACTGAAGGTTTTACGATGATTCGATTGTTTGTTTTTTTTTATGTCCCTCTTAGTTTCACCTTTTTTTTTCTTCTGATTGGTGTGCGTGCGTGTGTGTAAGCTCACTTTCGAAACTGCGAAAGCATTCGTCAAGCTTCGGGTAGAAGCGTAAGACGTTTAATAAATGTGATTTAAATGTGTGAAAACTGCAATTGATCTCTGTATCAAAATGACTTAACATCTTATTTTTTTTGGTTTTATTATTTGTTTTTTTATTATTATTTATTATTATTATTATTATTATTATTATTATTATTATTATTAATTGAATAAGGCGTAACTCTTCCATCAATCCAATCTTCTTCTTACGCTTTTTTTTATACTATTCCATATTTAACGATTTCATCTGTCTCTTGAGAGTATTAACCCAATTTAACGTGTTTATTTATCCGATAGGGTGTGGTAAACGTCGATGAGCGATTGGACGGTTTGTGCGAGAGGAGAGATAAACAAGAAAGAGAGAGGCGGAGTCTCGAGAAGTCGCCCGCGATGTCCGACCCGAGTCATGATCAACACCTTGTCGTCATGGAAAAGGTATGTTACTTGGTGGTTTGTTGTTTATGATGATGATGATGATGATGGTGATGATGATGATGATGATGATTATGATGATGATGATGATGATGATTGTCACGACTTCGCCTTTGCGATAGTCGATATTCAAACAGAACTGGAGAAAAGTTGAGTCTAAATAAAGTTTAAGACACTCTTTAACAGTATTAGATGTTTTATTAACGAGTACAGTTCGAAAACTTTATCAAACGACGCGACAGATACAAAAAACAGTTTCAACTTCGATCAAGCAATGGCGAACAATGGCGAACAAGAAGCAGGAACAAGAAGAAGGGACCAAGTAGTTCGCGACAGCCTTATAAATACAAGCCCTCCAGGCTACAGGCTACAGGCTTAAACGTTCAAATATTCGCGCAACAATCCAAACACGCAACGTTGTGCAATACCCGATGCACCGCCTGCGCCGGAAATCCCAAAGTTAGATCCAGGCACGCACCTGCGTTTACGCGGGCGTGACATACCTCCCCCCCTAAAGTCGATAACGATCCTTCTCGTTATCGGCCATATCTTCATTCTTTGATCTGGGTCGATCCGGTTGGCTGAGTGTGGATCCGGTTGACTGAATGGTTTCCTTCGTCGTCGGGTTTCCTGGTGCTCGTCTTGGGAACCTGTAAATCCAGAACAGTCTCGACGATGAGCCACACGCGAAAGAAAGACGTGGTCGAAGAACCTTCCGAGCAAGGACAAATGAGACGTCCTGCAGCTCTTTGTTCAGTGACGCGCTCTTCTTCCTGGAGACCTGCAAATAAAAACTTGCGACCGATCCACTTTATCGTTAACCAAGATCGCCCAGAGAAAGAAATTAACCAAAGAACATTACAAAGCTACCCATATAACTAACACCAATTTCTGATAACAATGAAATACTTAACCAAAGATTAAACATCCTAGGATAAATAAACCTAACCGTAGCCACAGCTACTCCAAACCTAACTTAATCGGGACAGGACGTCAGCTACTATATTCTGTTTACCTGACCTATACTGGAAAGTCAGATTAAATTCCTGGATGGCAAGAGCCCATCGAGTCAATTTAGCGCTTTTGGAAACTGACTCGGTAAGGTACGTGAGAGGATTATGATCCGAAAAAATCACGATCTCAGATAACAATATCCAGGATTTGAATTTACTTAGAGCCCACACGACAGCATAAGCCTCTCTCTCTATGGTGGACCACCTCGTCTGAGTAGGGGTTAACTTCAGACTGGCAAAAGCAATAGGGACTTCTGCCCCTTCTCCACTCCCCTGGAACAAACAACACCCAACAGCCACTCCACTAGCATCCGTTGCTAATCCAAACCCTTTACTATAATCAATTGTGCTTAGGGTTGTAGCATTGGTAAGGTCGTCTATGAGTTTTTGTAAGGCGACCTGGTGTTTGCTTTCCCAAAGAATTTTGTTGGGAACACCCTTTTTAGTCAACTCAGTGATAGGATGGGCAGTCTGGGCTAGATTGGGTATGAAGTTGCGGAAATAACTGAACAACCCCATTATCCGCTTGACTTCCTTTTTATTTGTGGGAGGTTTGATCTCTTGTACAATGGCTATTTTATCGGGATCAGGTGCGACAATCCCCGAACCTACGACATGTCCTAAAAATACCACCTTAGGTTGTACAAACCGACATTTTTCCAGGTTTAGGGTTAACCCTACATTTTTAATGATGGTGAAGAATTGCAAAAGATGTAGTTTGTGTTCTTCCCAACTAGACGAAATAACGGCAAAATCATCAATAAACGGCTCCGTAAAGGATCTTATTGGTTGAAGGATCATCGATATCGCCCTCATGAAAGTATTTCCCGCCGATTTTAGACCAAAGGGCATTCTGCGAAACTCAAACAACCCTTCTTCACAAGAAAATGCCGTTAACCATGCTGATTCCGGATCTATAGGAATTTGCCAGTACCCTTTGCGTGCATCAAAACAGCTTATGAATTTTGCTCTGCCGACCTTCTGAAGTACGTTGGGGATATCGGGAATGGGAAAGCAGTCTCCCTTCGTATAACGATTAACATGACGATAGTCGATGGCTATACGGACCCCCTTTTCTCCCTTAGGTCCCTTCAAAACGCAAACCATCGGGCTTACCATGGGACTCTGCGATGGTACAATGACGCCCTGGCGAAGCATATCTTGTATCTGATTAGCCACTTCTACCTTCAACAATTCAGGGGTTCTATAGGCTCTCAGGTGTTTGGGGGTAAAGTCAGGAGAAATCGCGATTTTGTGAGATACTACAGAACAAACTCCTAATGATTCTGAGAATATCTCGGGAAAATCATCAATTATGTCACATAATTGTGTGCGATAATCCTGTGAAAGATGGTCCAAACAGCCCTTTGCTACCCTACAACTCGGAGGTTTATCCTGACAAGGATCAAACTTACTTGGGAAATCAATCAAACCAAATTCGTGGTCCTTCTCGTATACTACAGAACAATTGTTATTAATGGCGGTTTCAATTCGGTCATGGTATTTCCGAATCTTATTTGCATGTAGATGGTGTTTACAGCCCTCAATTTCCACTAAATAAGAGTATGGTGCTTTCACCTTCACTATCACCCCGGGACCCTGCCATTTCTTCATAAATTTAGACCCCCCTTTTACAGGTGCTAAAATTATTACTCTATCACCTACACAAAAAGACCTATCACTGCTCCTAACATTATATTTTCGTGCATAGTTGCTCTGCTCTTGGTCTCCTGCAATTTCAGCAAATTCCTTAGCTAATTGTAGGTTTTGTCTGAGATCGGCTAAGTATTTGTACGGATTTTTACCTAAATGAAAAGGCAACTCCTTTTCGTTACTCCAAGAGTCTCTGAGGATAGCAAGTGGTCCTCGTGGCAAAGTACCATACACTAATGTATAAGGAGCAATATGAGTTGTCGATGACGGTTTCTCACGTAAACTCCATAATACAAAAGGAAGAACCTTAAACCACTCCTTAGGATGTGCCTCAACCAATTTAAAAATCATGTTCTTAAGACTCTGGTTACACCTCTCCACTAACCCGGATGCTTCAGGATGCCCTGGGGTGTTAAACCTAGGACTGCACCCCAAACATTTAAGAAAAGTCGTCGTTAACTGATTTTTAAAATTCGTACCACAATCGGAACTAATTATTCGCGGTATGGAAAACGTCATAAAGATCTGAATAAGGATCTCACATACAGATTTAGCATCTAATGACCTTAATGGATAAGCCATCGGCCATCTGGAGAACAAATCGACAACAACCAGGGCATAATTGTACTTGGGTCGGACAGTCACACTATCACCCGCTGGAATTATGGGCCCTATGCAATCCATAACTAAATGATTAAATGGTAGTTCATCTCCCCTTGGAATGGGAGTTATGGGGACTCGGTCTCTTTTTCTAATAGGTGCCCTTAACTGGCACACGGGGCACGACTCACAATAGGTTTGGACTTGTTTCTCCATATCGGGAAACCAAAAGCTGAGTCGAATACGCTGCCGTGTACTCTTGGCAGCCATGTGCCCCGAATAGGGAGCATCATGCCCCATCTGTAACACTGCAAGTATACGACTCCTGGGCAAACACAACTGTTTTATGGAATGACCCCACTGATTCTCCTTGTGAAACAAAAGTCCCCGGTCGATATAAAAGTTTTTACGCTTATCTATACCTAGCAACCAGAAGGACTTCAGTGAAGGACAATCATGTTGCTCTTTAGCAAACGCATCGGGATCATTACTATCGTCTACCCCCTGACAATCATCGTTAATGGTTGTAAATCGAGCGTCGGTTCGTGAATCACTTCCGCCTGCATCAGCACCTGGACAAATATCATCACCCGCAACTACAGAAACACCTATGTCCTGACAAGTATCGGTCTGTGAATCAACTTTCCTAGCATCAGCACCTGGACAAATATCATCACCCGAAACTACAGAAGCACCTATGCCCTGACAAGTATCGGTCTGTGAATCAACTTTCCTAGCATCAGCACCTGGACAAATATCATCACCCGAAACCACAGAAGCATCTATGTCCTGACAAGTATCGGCCTGTGAATCCACTTTCCTAGCGTCAGCAGCACGAGAAACACCTTCGCCGAGAATTAATGCAACATCTGGACTATGCTCATCATTACGAGGTTCATCTAAAACAAAATATTGTGAATTAGTTATTTCAAGACTGGGAACATTCACATCAGAGTCATGTGCATTTTGTTTGTTCTTAATAGGGTATGCAACGGTATCATACAATGATATCGTTTTTAATAAGTTGCTTACGGAGGGAGTGATAATAATTTGCTCATTAAGATTTGGGACGACAGCAAACCATGCACGAACCTTGGGTGCTAGGTTCACAATGTCATCACCCACAAGATCTGGTCGAACAACTAATCTAACACAACCTACAATTTCTGGTTGACCCTTAAGGCCAGATAATTTTATAAATTTATGTGGTACCCTATGAAGAGATTTAATTAAATCTTCTCTAATGCAACACACCTCTGCACCACCATCAATCAAAGCTGGAATAGATGGTAATTGATCGATAAATACATTCTCATAAGACCTAATGTGATAATCATCAACATCTATAATGGGACATGCTTCGGGACAGGGAAAAGATTTTTGACCATCAAACATTATTTTCCTATCAACGAGACCTCTAAAGGAATTTTCTGAATGAGAAGACAAATTTTTACCATCAACCAATGTTTTCCTATCATCGAGACAATTACGGGAATTTTTTGACTGAGAGGACAAATTTGTATCATCAACAAATGTTTTCCTATCACCGAGACAATTAAAGGAATTTTCTGTTTGACAACAATTAATTCTGGGATTAGGTAAATTTGAGGAAGGGAATTTATGTAGAGGACATTCCTTGAACGAATGACCCTTCTTATGGCATTTGAAGCATAAACCATACCTTTTATCCTTATCCATGTTAGGATCAATGGATATTTTAGTCATTCTATTAGGAATGGGAGACCCTGACCCTTTATCTGTTGGTTTTGGGTTGTTAAATCGAGGCGGTCTAGTCTCATGCTCGTGTGTGGCCATGTAGCTATCCGCAACGCGTGAAAGCTCTAGATGATTTAACCAATCATCCTTTTCCTGAGTTAAAATAAAATCTGCACAACTGGGAGACACTAGTTGTTTCAACCTATCGGCACACATCAAACTAACTAATTGATGGAAATTCTCATCAATATTCCTACTTTTAATATAATACGACAACGCTGTGTGTAATTCAGAAGCTACCTGTGAATAAGTCTCACCAGGTCTCCTTTTTACCGCATAAAACCTCTCCCTCAAAAGACTGGGAGTGACCCGAAATTCCTGCAATAGAATTTGCTTTAATTCCTCATAGTCACCTAACTGAGCAACGGTCAATCGACTCAAGATTGATCGAGCTCTATTATTCAAATGGGCCTGTAAGATTTTGGGTTTCACATCATCATCAACTTGGTATGATGCAAACTGATTCTCTAGATACTGAAAATACCCCGGTATTGCAGCAGGATCTGAAGGAAACTCCGCCATTATACCCTTCATGGCATTTAGAAAGCGACTAGTGCGAACGGATAAGGAAACCTCAAGACTATTGTGGTCCTGAATCCTTTCACGTTCCAGCTCTAGTTTAGCTTCAGCAAGTCTGCGGGTTGCCCTATCCTCATCTAACCTAGCGTCAGCGAGTCTACGCTCCTGTTCTAATTTAGCTTCAGCGAGTCTGTTCTCCTGTTCTAACTTAGCTTCAGTAAGTCTGTTTTCCTGTTCTAACTTAGCTTCAGCAAGTCTACGCTCCTGTTCTAATTTAGCTTCAGCGAGTCTGCGGTTCGCCCTATCTTCTTCTAACTTAGCTTCTTTTGCCGCCAATTCTGCTTCGCGCAAGGCTAATTTACGCTCAGCTAATTCTGACTTGAAATTTTTGCTAACGTTAGTATCTTCACTAACTCTACGTGGACGCCGACTATCATCAACAAATTGATAGCGCTCCTCGCTAAGGATCCCTGTTGGACTATCCTGCGCAACTGACTCTTCAACCGTAGGGGTTCTAATCATATTTATGAAACCTACTACGCAGAAAAAGAAAGAAAAACCTAACTGGGCAATCCGGCAACGATAAAATCTCTAACCTGAGATGTGGATCGGCCCTCCTTGCGAAATGGATGTCGCCACGTGGTCGAACTGAACGGTCTGAAACTGTCCGGACTCTTTCTCCAGCACTGAATCGTCAATCGTCGATCTTTCGGTGAGGATCCTCCTTGATCTGGTCGATTTGCGTCGAATCCCTGGTCGGTTTTGCAGATCCCGGTCGAATCCCGCTGATCCCGCCAAAACCACTGGATACCGCCAAAGTCGTTAGATCACCAAACTCGATAGAACTTCACCAACTCGATGAACTCTATCGCCCAGGACGAATCTCACCCAAAACTGATCGGTGTATCGACTGACTATCCCACCGCTGCCACCAAAAAATCTTCTGTCACGACTTCGCCTTTGCGATAGTCGATATTCAAACAGAACTGGAGAAAAGTTGAGTCTAAATAAAGTTTAAGACACTCTTTAACAGTATTAGATGTTTTATTAACGAGTACAGTTCGAAAACTTTATCAAACGACGCGACAGATACAAAAAACAGTTTCAACTTCGATCAAGCAATGGCGAACAATGGCGAACAAGAAGCAGGAACAAGAAGAAGGGACCAAGTAGTTCGCGACAGCCTTATAAATACAAGCCCTCCAGGCTACAGGCTACAGGCTTAAACGTTCAAATATTCGCGCAACAATCCAAACACGCAACGTTGTGCAATACCCGATGCACCGCCTGCGCCGGAAATCCCAAAGTTAGATCCAGGCACGCACCTGCGTTTACGCGGGCGTGACAATGATGATGATGATAATAGTGATAGTGATGATGACGATCACGATCTGTAAATGTAATGTAGATGTAAATCGTGAGGATTATAGTTAAATAAACTTGCTGTCTTTCAAACCCCCTTAACAGTTGGCTGGCATTAAAACAACGATGAAAAGAATTGAAGAAATGATCGAAGCTCTCAAACGAATTTAAATTTTAAATTCTGGCATTTAAACATCGATGAAAAGAATTGATTTTTGAATAAATCCAGACTGATTTAACACGTTTTGTCATTTCAGTTTAATCGTTAAACTTTTTTTATTAAATTAACCCTGCAACTACCACTGGGGTCAAAAACGACTCCCAGAGTTATTTTGAAAAGCTGCCCCTGCTACACCCATGATCAGAATTGGATGAAATTTTATGACTTTACAGTACAAATGTACCAATACCCCTACAAGATCCTTGAATTTTTTTTAAATTTGGTCAAAAAATTTCACCGAATTCTGATCATTGTTATTATACCCTCGGTAGTTATTTAAGTGTCATCATTACATCGAGGTGGTCCGTGGTTTGCTCCCGCCTTGAAGACGATTTTGTAGATAATATAAATACGGCATGAGTGAAGACATGAAAAGATTTCCATTTTTACGGCCTACCCCCTGAGACTCCGATTTCGTCCAACAGCTATCAATAACGACCAAAAAAAAAAGTTGAAATTAATGGCACGAAGGTAGTCTTTATATATGGTGACAGATTTTCACAGAATATGCCTCTGTGAAAGAAAGATCAGGTGAATTCGAAAAGCTTGAGCAGAAAAAGAGTTTGAGATGAATCTATCATTGGCAGAAGTCAACCAAATTTACATGAGTGCTTGGGGACCATCTGTGAGTGCTTGGGGACCATCTGTGAGTGCTTGGGGACCATCTGTGAGTGCTTGGGGACCATCTGTGAGAGACCTCGCATGATATTGGCCAATTTTTGTATCCACCCTCCCCCTTTTTTTGTCAAACGTCGTCACAAAAAATCAGAGACTCCAAATTAATTTGATGTCACAAAATGTTTAGTTCTTCCCTAAATGGTATATTTAAAAGAAAAAGTGGTTATAAATGAAAACAATTGCAAAAGTTTGTTTTTGTATCGAAGGGACATAACCGAGCGCATCAGTTTTAAAGTTTGATTGACTAATTTTATCAGTATTTCAAATTTATTAGTATTGGCTTTAAAAAGTAACTGAAAGGTATAAATATTTAGTTTCGTACCTAAGAAACAAATAATAACAAGTGAGAAAATAAAAAAGCCACCATCGGAATAACTTTGTGACACAAATCTAATGCAAAAAACCCAATTCTCTGAGCTGGTCCAGAGTTTATTCTCCTCACCGGCCAGTCGATCAATGTGTATTAGTAATATTAGTATTAGTAAGCTCCTTTTTAGAAACAAGTTTTCAAAAATGCGCTAAAAATCACCTTGAGTCCCAATTAACTTATAGATTGTGGCATCTTCTGTTTTGTTTTCAATGCTAGTGAAAGGAGTTATTTCCGCAAGAGACTCAACCCGAGCTATGAGACTAAATTTCTTGCTTAGAGGAGTTAAGCTGGTGACACTGGAAAGATTCGAACCGTCGACCTGCAAGCCGGCAGACGGACGCTTTACCGCAACACCACCACCACCACCTTCTCTGATGTTTAACAGTGAAGCTTTGAACGAAAGGCAGAGCCACTTTTAATAAACCTTTTCGTAATGTGACTCAGTGACAAGAATTCGGGTGGGGGGGACTGAAACAGTTAAAAGTCAAAACTCAAATTCATTTTAACGTACTTCACATATCGTGGACTCCCCGTCGTCACGCACACGCATCATCACAAATGTGTGACCCCTTCTTTCCCCAATCGCGTGACGTCATTTATGGAGGTCTTTTGGGCATGAAGTGTCTGCCCGTGTTGAAAATCAGTGAGTGATTCAGAAGAATAAAATAACAGAGAAAATGGGCTAGACAGAGGCATCATTTTGGAGGGTTGGGGGGAGGTTGACCCCTCCTCCAAACGAAATTTGGTAGAAAGGGCAGATTTACACGATTGATTGACGCTGAATCATAACGAGCTTTTGCTTACCGTTGAGTAGGGATAAAAATTAATGCATATTCTTAAAAGTAGAAGTTTCGCAAAGCATTTCTCTATTCAAAAAAAAAATCAAATTAAAAAATAAACAAGCTTCGCGTATTTAATAAAAAAAACTTTCATTATATTCTTTTCTTTAAATCATTCAGTTATGAGAAAAAAGCTATTAATGTACATCGCCCTCCCGTCTCCCGAACAAAGGACGACACAGCTGCAATACTCCGTCAAAACCACTGCTGTTTTCTATAAAAATGCGACAAGTTTCTCAGACTTCCAGAAGATTTGCAAGCGAAGTCGTTCTGAAGAGAAATCTTAAACGTACGGTTTATTTCAAATATACTTTTCGTTTATTAAAATCTTATTCGAACATTTGACTTCAAATATATTTTTTTATTAATTAGAATTCTATTAATCAGATAAATAACTTTTTTTTTATTTGAAAAAATGCAATTAAAGATATGAATAAAGTAGATTTGTGCAAGTTTCTAGTTTTGTTTAAGCGTGTCGCTACGCTATATATGACAGTTGTATTGTTTTGAATTGTATTGCAAAACAGTTATAACAACAATACCAAAATTAATATAAATAATAATGATAAATGACTAATAATACCAATAATAAAATTAAATATAATAATGATAATTGAAATACATTTTTTAGTTTTTATATTTTAGTTTGAGATTACCAAACAGCCACAGGATCATCAACAACAATGCTTACAGCGCAACTAACTAGAATCATATGTCTCGTGTTTGGTCTTCTGTGGTTCGGTACTGACTGCATCACTCTCGGCCATCCAAGACAGTACTTCCCCACCGAAGATCTCGCAGAGACGATTGAACGCCTCAACGGGGATTTTCAGGAGACCCCTATAGTCATCTTACTACCGGGTCAGAACAGCAGGAAAACAATCTGGGCCGAGCTGAAAGATGGTCAAAACATATCCAACGACTATGGGAATAGAAGAATTTCAGCTGCTAGTGGTAAGGCGATCAAAAGACCATCTTCTCAGGCCGGGGTTGGAAATTGGAACACAGACTCTTTCCGCATCTGGGGATAATTTTTTTTTTTTATAAATAATTGACATGTTTTTTTTTCAAAATTATTTAGAATTAAAATATATTTTTTAAAATAAAACGTTTATCGTACGTTTTCATTAATAAAAACCTATTTAAAATCAAACAACATTTATCTAATAAATAAATAAATAAATAAATAAATAAATAAATAAATAAATAAATAAATAAATAAATAAATAAATAAATAAATAAATAAATAAATAAATAAATAAATAAATAAATAAATAAATAAATAAATAAATAAATAAATAAATAAATAAATAAATAAATAAATAAATAAATAAATAAATAAATAAATAAATAAATAAATAAATAAATAAATAAATAAATAAATAAATAAATAAATAAATAAATAAATAAATAAATAAATAAATAAATAAATAAATAAATAAATAAATAAATAAATAAATAAATAAATAAATAAATAAATAAATAAATAAATAAATAAATAAATAAATAAATAAATAAATAAATAAATAAATAAATAAATAAATAAATAAATAAATAAATAAATAAATAAATAAATAAATAAATAATTAAATAAATAAATAAATAAATAAATAAATAAATAAATAAATACAGACAGATAATCAAGCGGGTGGACCACCAAATTTCAACAGTTCGCGTTCCAACTTGTAAGTATAGTCATTAGTCAGTCCTGAAGGATTGTTAAAGTTTTTAACAATTGAAAATTAAAAAACACACTTTATATTTCTAAATTATGCAAATCGATTTCTAAATGCAATAATAGTTTTACGGAAACAGGAACGGGAGAGAGAGGGGAAACGGGAATTGGAGAATGAGCGAGAACGGGAAAGCTAGCGGGAACGGGAAAGTGACCGGGAGCGGGAGAGCAAGCGGGAAAGGAAACGGAAACGAGAGAGAAAAACGATAGAAAAACCTCTAAAAACCCCGGACAAGAGTTTCTAATTCATATACAACGAAAAACGTAGGACGCATATACAGCATCAAAACTTTTGAAAAACAAATATTTGTAAAAAAAAAATGCACCCAACGTTTTTTCGTTTTGTATGAATTAGAAACTGTTATAAAGTATGTTACCATATAATGTGACCAAGCTGTTCAGACATTCTGCCAGGCTCATAGGAATATTATTTTATACTTTTTAGTGCGCAAGAATAACGTTGTTTTAAAAAAAAATGTATTTTTTATAAAGTAAAAATGATAAAAAAATTCGCTTTCTTCATTGGAGGTCCTAAATCTCATTCCGATTTTTTCATTTGAATAAACAATACAATGCTGTTAATATTATGTTATAAGAGATATCCGACATATATTATAACTATATATAAAATAATTTAAAAATAAATAAAAAATATGGCGATTTGTCTAAACATAGACTGAAAAATTTTAATCTAACATTATAACGAGTACTTTATAAAAACAGATTATATAGTATTAACACCAAAAGGTTTTATTCAAAGAAGAACATCAAAAAGTAGGTTATCTAGAAACACCAGAAATATTTTCCATTCAAAGCTGCATGCATTTTAAACATTTAAACGTCAATTAAATTTTGCATTGTTATCTATCGCATCCTTCAATGATTGTGTTCCTAAAGGAAAACAGGACCACCGACATCTCTGAAGCTCGTTGTCGGTCTTTCACTACTTTCTCTTGACAGGCTTTTTGTTAAATCTCTAAACCATTTTCTGGGAGTTCGGTGTCTTTGGTAGTAACTAATCCATGCATTTCTAAGTGGCTCATATCGTAAGTTGAAAAGAACTAAGATGAAAAAGCCTTGTAACGAGTTGAAAATTGTAAACAGATATTGCATAACGAGAGCCACTTCGCCAAACGAGAAAAGAGCAAAACTCCATGTCAGACCTAAAATAAAAAATATAATAAAATTTTAAAACAATAAAAAACCATTTATAGCAACAATAACATATCAAAATCACCCATGACAACAAAACAGCACATCCCCGCTTTAACTTGAATGCTAGTTAGATGCTCGTCAGACTTATTATTTGGATTTTTTTTCAAATTAGCAATACTCCTAATAATGATTATAAATAATATAAAATTGATGAATTGTATAATGCCGAGTGGTAACAGGAAAGCAAAATGGACAGCTGGTTTTTCCAACCAGCAGCTGAAATGCAAAAATGAAAAACTGATATAAAATTATAACTACAATTTATTATAACTATAGTTCTTACATTTTTGTTTATTTTAAATATCAAATAAATTAATAACTACAGTTTATTATAACTAAAGTTCGTAATTTTTTTTACAAACTTTTATTTAGGTTACAATCTCTGTTTGTGTGTGACTTTCTCTGTACGCAAATCGTGCAAGTAAAATTTAACCAGCTTTTTGACTAGCTAGGAAGCTGAAACTTTTAGCATAGCTTTATATTGGCTGACAATACATAATTCAATAAAAAAAAATTTATCTTGAACATCTTTCTTATTTCTAAATCGAGGGTATTTGAAGTTAAAGTTTGTGTTAAAAAATTCGTTTTTTCCTTTACTTGTTTAATATCAACTAAATCAGTTTTTACTACTAACATGTTCTATATTTATATAATATTAAAAATTACTATTTTTTGTTTTCTCCTCCATAAAATTTAGAGCCAGCTGCCACAGATATTGAGACAGCCAAGGCTGGAAGTCCTTTATTAAAACAATTACACTAGTAATGAGCTCCATTTTTTGGAAGCCAAGTTTTTGTTTACTTTCTAAAATCAATAACAAGTTTTTCTGAATTTACCCCAAGCAGGTAGTGTTACTTTCCAGAAAAATCGATCAATGTGAGTATTGAAGACTTTGACAAACATGTAATATTGAAGAACAGCTTCAACGAGCATCCAAGAAAATGAAGAAAGAAGAAAATAATGCAAAGATATTGCTACAGCCATGCATAGATCATTGTTTTTAGTTTTATCTAATCCAAATAATATCAAAAGATTTACAATAATCAAAGCCACAGCAAGATTGAGCAGAGCTTTTTGAAACTGAATCCTTTTATAAGTTCTGCCAAAGTTTATATTCAAACTTGTTAAAAATAATCAACTGATATTTACTTGTACACAAAAATGAACCTGAAAATCAGTTGACCCAGCAAAACAAGTACAAGAGAAACAATTGAAAGTGTAGCTCCTATAATTGTTATCACACTCAATATTTTAGTCTCCTCTTTTTCTTTAGTATCAGTATAACCCTAGCAGTGATACAATTTTTATTAAAAATTTTATTCTTAAATTTTGATTAAAAACTAATTATATTATTTAAAAGTAAGCATATGAAACAAAATTCAATTAAAATTAATATTTTCAAAACTCTTACAGCGAAAACTGCAAAAACTGTAAGATGATCGCTGAGACATTCAACTTCATTTTTTTCACTGTCATACCATGCCAATGACATTCCTTCTGCTGACCATTTCCAATTTTCTATGTTTTCATGTATTGTATTCGTGAATAGACATTGATGTGAACTGTTTTGCTCCTGAATAATAACAAAAAGCATGGAATGAATTGTTTTTAAACTGCTAAATACTAAATGCTGACTGTGGCTCAAAAATAAGAGATACACTTAAACTAACAATGTTTAGAGTGCTTCAGGAGAATGAAGCTTGTGTGAGAACCACTAGAACAATTAGGTACATACACTCAGTTGCTTATGGTGTCTGCCTCTCCACACCTTTTACGGACTTTACCGACTTTTAGGCCAACAGGTGAACGCTTAACCAGAGCCCTTATCAATCATGACCCATTTCAAGACAACTTAACCAACGTTCCCTCTATAAGGTGGCTCATCAGGCACGAGCTGCCCAGCAAGCACTGAACAGTGTTGAAAATGACCTGCGCTGAATTTGTTTAGTAATATTATTACTTTGTTGTTACGGTGTCACTGTAAGCAATATTTAAATTATTTAAATTAATTATTTTAAGCAAACTACAGTTAGACTAGCGTCTGGCAATGAAGCAAACAGGGTGAAGTTAATATGAAA
Source organism: Erpobdella octoculata (assembly GCA_963978895.1). Classification (NCBI taxonomy): domain Eukaryota; kingdom Metazoa; phylum Annelida; class Clitellata; order Hirudinida; family Erpobdellidae; genus Erpobdella; species Erpobdella octoculata. The sequence continues at coordinate 36,934,607 of OZ022242.1, read as the reverse complement.
GATTTAAAACAAGATGAAGAGACGTTATGACAACTGCTACTCTGTATGCTAGGTAATTTGATAGGCTTAGTTTTGTATCACCATGTAACTTTCTGTAAAGTGTTAAATAATTTGAGTTTTTTTACAACGAAAGGGGAAGGATCCGGACCAATTTTAACCAAAATTTTAGAAACTAAATATTTTCATTTCAATAATATACCTCACGCATTTGAAACCGTAGACGGATTTTTTCTTTTAGGTTTTCTACTTTGAATTCTCCAATTGAAACTTTCACGATATACTCGCTGATTGTAGAGTTATTTTTTGGTTTGATTAACAGATTGCTAGACTTGTAAGACACGAAAATGGTTCGTACATCTGCTCGTTCAACCAAGCTACAATCTTGCTGTGAATCTGATTAATTAATTAATGGTTCCAAATCAACAGTGGTGGATCCAGAAATTTGGTAGGGGGGGGGGCCCAAATTTTTTTAGTTTTTAAAATGTTGATTGTTGTTGTTACGCAACCCGTTTTAAGATATCTCGAGTTCTTTTAAGTAAAACCAAAAGAAAAAAAGAATTAAAATTGAATTTTTTGTTTCTTTTTTTCTTTCTTTCATCTTTTCTTTAGATAATTTTTTAACTGTAGCAATGTCAGCACAATATACCTCTTTTCCATTGTGCTGTAGAGTTAATAGGTCATCAGACTAGACACTTCAAAGTTGAGAATGACTTTTTAGTATTAAATACTAGGATCGTCTCAATCAGACGGAAAAGAATTATCACTGAACACAGATAGCAGAAATAATTTTTTTTTTACCAAGAGAATGGCTTTTTTGGTAGACGTTTTAGTAGGAGTGCAGTATCCTAGTCATTCCTGATTCTTACGCATGTCGAAACGACTGAAAAGCGGTTAAAGAAACACTAAGACTGATTCATAAAAACCCATCTATCTAATGACAAAGACAATTGGAGATGTCTTGATTACCCATCATTCCCTGCCTTGTGGCTGAGTCAATAAACTGCTCAATCATTTTTGACATCCGTTCGTTGTTCTGAACGCTCACGTTGTTCTCAAAGCTCTTGGAGCCGATCGAGTTTAGATTGTAGTTAAAGCAGTTTATTTAATAAAACAGTTAGTACCTTAGGATTGCTTTACATTCATTGAACTTGTCCATTGTAACTGTTGCGCTATCATACGTCGTTTGTCAGCATTATTCTACGGTTAGACTCACGCGTCCAAAATAGCCAGGCAACAGCTGGGGTATTTCTTAAATCCGCGGTATGAAAAAATCCGGCAACGTTTTTATTTTTGGCTCAGATTCCATTTTATAACCAATGATTACTGCTAAGTCGTTTACTCGTTTGGGCATATTTGAAAAAAAGAGTTTCATTTTTAACTGTTTTGGCTGGACCTACTGGCGGAGGTCTACTAGACCTGGTCTAGATGTTTTTGGAAATATTATTTGAAATATAATTGGTATTAAATTAGTTCAAAAACCAGAAGTTTTTAAATATCAGCCAAATATCAGAAATATTGATGGTCGAGAAGTGAGTTTAGTAAAGATAAAGCCTTATAGGCCAGCGACAAAATAATGACGTTGCCAGCTAAGTAAAAATTAATTTTTTTTTAAAACATCTGAGGGGGGCTCGGACCCACAGGGCCCTCATGGATCTGCCACTGCAAATCAAATTATTTGATAAATTTTTAATTTATGTTTTAAATAGCTCAGAATATTTGTAAAACCACCTTGTCTTATTGGAACACTGCTGTAGACTTGTTTTGGTAAAAAGACTGTCACAAATGATTCCGTAGCATTTGATAAGTCATTCATGTAATAATGATCCTTTGTAACAATTTGTCCAGAATTTAGTAATGTGATGCTTTCTATTTTATTTATAGAATTGTGGCTCAACTGACTGATATAGACTGCAATTCCTGGAGTTGACCACGTTATGGTTTTTGTTGTTTCGTCCAGCTTAACCTTCAAAACGGTCGCATCGACCAATTGGACCAGCCTTGAAGTAGTTCAGAATTATATTTAAAAATTAAAACCATCGAGTTATTTTGTATTCAGAAACATTTTCAGTTGTTTCAATACTACAAAACCTAACCGGTTAATTGAAGAAAAATTGTTTTGAGAATCTAACATGCGTCGATTTAAATTCTTCAAAGAATTGCTTACTGTTCCAATCAGATTTTTTCCAACCTTTTAAAACAAAAATAAATTATTTTTAAGGCTCGAGAGAACTATAATGGGACCACTAATACCTCTTCTTCTATGGCATATTCACGGTCAAGTCTTGATTTCAAAAATTCAGTGAGTTTAAAAACTTCTTCCAAAGATATTTCTTTTTTAGTTTGGGTTATTATTAATGAATTTTTAGCCACGACAGATATCGGATCATTACTGGCCTGTGCGTAACATATTAATTATGGTTTTCAAAAGGTCAATTCAGTTAAAAAAATTTCAAAGTAACCTCAAGGTCTCTTATCATTTTTAATATACCGTCTGTCTCGCACAGGTAAGGGCCTATAGTGAACGGTGTAAGAATTTTCCAGCTGTAGCCGTTTTTGAAGTTACCTTCACATCTGCCTAATAGCTGAACATCTGTTAAATCCCAGTTATCTGGCAATAGTAGTAACAGTATAGTATCTTTAATGTATTCATCAGAAAAATAGTTAACTATTTGATTAAACTAAAATATAATAACCTGCTTCATTACATGTTATATTTCCGTATTTTTCTTCTCCTAGTTGTCCATAGTCAAATGAAATGTAAAGTGCATTCTGAGGCCACGCTTGCTTGACACAACCTACTATATATAAATGCAATATGTATTAAAATGTGCTTTAATAAAGACATATAAAATGAGTCAATCGCTAGAAATGGCTGGTTCACTCAGTGGCTCTAATATTTGTTCCTACTTTAAGAATGACTAAATAAAAAACTTAAGGATAACTTGGTTCAACCGATTAGATCCCGCCATCTAGGTCCTGGGACGATTAGGTCTCGGGACGAATAGTTTTAGGACATTTGGGTCGCACAGAGGTTAAGAAAGCCTGAAAGCACGTATCGAATTTGGTTAAGCAATTCATGGGCGTGACATTCTCTTTGGAGAGCGTGTGCCACCTCGTTTGTGTGTATCTTATAAAGATTCTAGGACTGTTCATCAAAGGACGATTCATCAAAGGACTGTTCATCAAGGACTATTCATCAAGGGACTATTCATCAAAGGACTATTCACCAAAGGACTATTCATCAAAAGGACGGTTCATCATAAGGACTGTTCATCTAATGTCTATTCATCCAGCGGACTATTCATCAAAAAAGTTAATAAAATTGTTTAAGATGTTATTTTCAACCAAAATATGTTACCAAAATGTAAGGTAATTTAAATCAAGTTTACAGTGCTACTCTGCTTGCATCCAATTACTTTATTCTTTATAATAGAACTATCGAGGTACCTTGTGTTGTCCGGGGATTTTAGAGGTTTTTCGGTCGTTTTTCTCTCTCGTTCCCGTTTCCTTCCCCGCTTGCTCTCACGCTCCCGGTCGCTCTCTCTTCCCGCTTGTCTCCCGCTTCCGCTCCCGGTCACAGCACCAGAAAAACTAAATTCGACTGTTTTAGTAAACCATATATGTACACATTTACCAAAGGCCACAAACACGTCAAAGCATCACACATGCCCGCTATGTCAAATCTGGCATCGGTCGTTTAACACCAAGCGGCCACGCTTTAAAGACACTTTTGCCTCGAGCAAGCAGCAAGTTTGTAGAAGACATGGTTGTAATATACAACAATTTTATTCGTCGGACAAGAAATAACGTCAAGATCTTAAGATAAAACGGACAAAAGACAATTGAATAATAAGTTTAAAAAAACTGCTTTCAACTGTTCGTACAAACTATAAGTATATACACACTCAAACAGCCAGATACCATACACCTCAAAACATCACTAACACCCGGTATACCACTTCTGCCACACTTCAAAGAGACGAACACGCTCGCTTTAGCGAGGTCAGGAAAGGTCATTTCAAAGAGACGCCTACGCTCGTCCGAATCGTCGATAAATCAACCAGACTCAGGTTTTTTATATCAATTAAATGAGTTCCAATGTATTTAGTTTTTATTTGAAGTTTGCAAGAAATCTGAGTCTGAGTCTGTTTTTTAATAATATAGCGCTGAAAACAGCTAAAAAATGTAGCGACGCTGTCATCAACGATCTTGTCAGCCAATAGTACCGCTCTTAACAACCCTGGTTGCCATCACTATTTTTTTAAAATTACTGATATGTTTGAAATTTATTTTATCAAAGATGAAGAACTGTCTTTTAAAAATACAGCAAATTACTTTACGCTGAAAATATCTTGGGTATATATTGATAAAGGTTTCTGAATGTCTTCAAAATTTGATGAATAGTCCTCTTGATGAATAGTCTTTAGATGAACAGTCCTTATGATGAACCGTCCTCTTGATGAATAGTCCTTTGATGAATAGTCTCTTGATGAATAGTCCCTTGATGAATAGTCCTTGATGAACAGTCCCTTTATGAATCGTTCTTTGATGAAACGTCCGCATACCCTTATAAATTTCATCCAGAATCAGGCACTCAGAATAGCGTTCGGGACCGATAGAAGTACCGACATAGTCTACCAATTTAGAATTTAAAAACTTACAAGACCTAAAAATCTTCAAAAAACCATACAATCGATTTTTTATTATTCTTAAAAAACTTAGGTTTTTATTAACTCTTATTAAAAACCATGTTGACATCAAACATCAACCCACCTGAAGTGTAAAATCTAATTTTATTTATATTTTATTGAACTTTTAAAAATTAATAATTAATAAAACACACCTGATTTATAGCTAGAAGACTCTGATGTTTCATAGCAGTTTCCAGTTTTCCTGAAGCATGGCACAGAGTTGCGGCATTTCCAACACGGTATATTGCAATCTAGACCGTGGTATCCAATTGGACAAGCTACAAATCATTTCAATTTTTGGTTTTGTTATTGTTATTATGGCCTATAAATTCTTAATGAATATCCTAGTGGTTTAAAACTGCAAAGTTAAAATATTTTATGAAATAAAAACTGCAATAAATATGAAAGAAAGAATAAGAGAAAATATTTTATTTGCAGAAAAGTATGCTATTAAATCAAAAAACTTTTTAGCAAGGATGATAAAAATTGTTTTGTGGTAATAGAGGGTGGCTCAAAAAAAGTGAGATAATTTCATGGAATCAAATATAATTATATCAAATTTAGACAAAATATTTCCAAATAAACAAAATATTACCTAGATGATCTTACTTACTAACTCTAATCATTAAGTCGTTATTTAGTTAATTTCCGGTCACCATCTTTGACTTTTAGTGTGATCAATTATGTTTTTATAATGTAAAGAACATATTATAGGACGTCTCACTTTTTTTGGCCCACTCTGTATATTCATAGTCAGTACTTTTGGGGAAAATTGTGAACTCTGTTTTTACATATTTGTTTATAAACAACCACATTACAATATCGGTAATCTATTCTGACTTACACGTATACACACTGAACGTATCAAGTCCTCCACATTGTTGATTCAAATCATCTGCGCATGTCACATTACATTCTTCTTCTTCTGCTGACCATGAAAAACTTTCTCCACAATGACATTCATTTCCATTCTGCAACATTTTCATTCAACAAATGTTCACTCGACAGTTTAATTTATTTGGTGTACATTACATGATTTATTAGAAGTTTACTTTTAAAGCAGCAAACGTATTGAGGTTTAAATCGTCTGAGCAAAATTTCAAACAAGTTTGGGTTGTTGCATCGCTCTTAAAAATCGTTTGATTCAATGTTTCAACTTTTGTGTAACAACCGAGATAGTTTTCATGTGTTTGGTTTTCTTTAAAATAAAGTTATTTTTTTGATATTTTTAACAATTGAAATTTAAAAATATAATTCTAACCTCGACAGCCATTCTTTATTGTAGCATTACCAAAATATCCATCATTGCATTTGCATGAGTAACCTCCATCAGTGTTTGTGCATCTGGCATTTTCTGAACAAGTGTTGCTATTTTGACATTCGTCGACATCTGACAAATACATGACAAAATAAAAATTGTTACTTCTAAAAGTTATTTAAAATAAAACCTCATTGATTTAATGTATGATTAGGGCTCTAGGACAAAATTTCGCGGACAAAATGTCATGAGTACTAAAAATTGTTGGACAAAATGTTGTGGACAGAACAACGTAGACAAAATGTCATTGACAAAACGTCGTGTACAAAAAGTCAAAGTGTTTGGTACAGATTTATAATTTTCAAGAAGCTTGTTAATCTTAACAAATACCGTGGTAACATTATCTAATATAAAGTTACATGTAAAAACAAAAATATTTAAAGAAGGTTTTAAATATTTTCAACAAATAGAATCTTAGATCGTTAATAACGAAGCAAGAGTGATAAAACCATATCGGGGATTTATGAAACCGACAAAAACTAATTTGGCGTTATGTTCTTTAGCAGAAAATATACAAAACACTAGAAATTAGTGCTTTTTACTGAAAATTACTATGGAATTACTAAAAATTTACTTTCATTGACACATGAAACATTTATGTAACTGGAAAAAGTTTTGGTCAGCAAATTATAAGAGGTTTATAGTGTTTATTCATATTTATGTAAAATCAAATATCTGAAAAACAGATTTAAACGTTTAATAAATTTTTAAGGGCGCTTTTGGCAAGTAGTTAGGCCCCCCACCAATTTTTCTGTGACAAGTTTTTCCGCGACATTTGGTCCGCGACACTTTGTCCAACGACATTTGTCCGCGACATTTTGTCCACGACACTTTGTCCAACGACATTTTGTCCTTATGACATTTTGTCCTTATAACATTTTGTCTTTATGACATTTTGTCCTTATGACATTTTGTCTTTATGACATTTTGTCCTTATGACATTTTGTCATTATGACATTTTGTTCTTATGACATTTGTCAGCGACATTTTGTCCATGACATTTTGTCCGGCCATCATATTTGTGATTAAAATACAACATATTATTAAAAAATTATTCATATTATACTTATTACACAGAAATTGTTATAATATACTTATTATTTAATAAGATGTTAAGTTTTATTATAATTTACTGTGTTCTAATAACCTAAACAGTTTGATGTAATATTTTTTTTCATAAACCCTGGTTTGCAAACACATCTGCTTCGACGACCTTCAAAAAGTTCTTCTGAACAAATTTCATTTTCTCTGCAGTTGTAACAATCTGGTAAAACAAATTATAAAAAAAAGTTTCTTGATTTTTTTATAAATTATAATAATATAAAACAAAAAAATGATTTTTTCTTACCATGGAGATAAACTTCAAGTTCACAAATGATCAAACATAGAATTCTTGGCAAAACAACGATCAAATATCTACCAGTTGTGTTGTCATTGCACGTCACGTTCAATGTTTTTATGTTCAATATTTCATAAGGATATGTGTTACACAATTGGTAATTTCTAAGATCTTGTGAAATATTTCCTGATGGTTTGTTTTCAGATAAATATATTTGAAAATGTCCAACATTCCAGCCTATGTTTTGAACAAATTTCAAATCCAAAAATGAAATACAATATTTTTTTAAGAAACGAACTATTGAAAAAAATAGATTAAAAAATTAACTAAAATAAATTCAAAGAGTCTAAAAATTAAAACGATTAGAATAATTTAAAAATTATATAAATAAATTTCAGTTAAATCGAATTAAAAACACATTAAAAACAAATTGAAAATAAATACAAAACCGTCTGTGTTAGTCACAACAACTTCTCTAACTTGTCTTCTTGCAATCAAGTCTACAGATAACCAACTGTTTTTGTAAGTGCACTCCGTACTAGTGCAAGTACGTCCTTTATAAAAATAATTAAAATTTTCATCTACTGCTAAATAAGCTGAATAAATAATATCCTTGCTGTAATATTCTCTGCAAATTGAACTCTGCTCTGCAGCTTGATTGAAAGCCACATTCACATCAATCAATCGATTGCCTGTAATAAATTAAATTTTCTGTTTATTTAAACAATTAAAAATAATTGTTAAAAACAAATAAATAAATAAATCTGACTTAAATCACATTTAACATCATTGGTAGAGTTTTTATAGCATTCATCAATGCAATCACCTGTGTTTCTCTTACAAGGAATTGAGTTACGACATTTACTGCAAGGAAAGTTACAATCTTTCCCATAAGTTCCAACACCGCAAACTAAAATGATTTAAACGTTCATTTTGGTTAGTAATTAATTTTATTTTCAATATTGGTTTTTAAACAAAACAATGGTATTATATAACTTGTATAAATTAATATAATAAAATATCTATAATAATTTTGATTACTGTCACAACCTGTGTAAATGCTGTAAGCATTATTTCCACCACATGGATCCCTTGTTGAATTTTTACAAAAACCATCACAATCTAAATCATGTGCTGATTGATTGAATTGATTACCACAGTAACATTTTGATTGGCTCTGATATTTGAAATTAAACATTAAAAAACAATTTACTTCACATTTATTAGAAGCAAAAAGCTAAATTAAATAATACTTTTAATGCTGCAAAAGTGTAATTATCTGATTTAGAACAACAAGTCAAACACTTTTTTATATTTAATGGTTCTTCTATAGAACATTCATTAAAGTCTTCCATATTTGAAAAACATCCAACGTAATGACGCATCAGTTTATTTTCTTCAAAGACAACTTCAGATTGGACAAACGACAATTTGTTGCATATCCAACACATTATTAGAAGTAATAAAATTTGAAAGGTAACAGTTAGAATCTTCATTGTTCTGGTTGTAAAAATAATCTCAATTTAAAAGTTTCTAAAAACTGTTTAAATGAAACGTTACAATAAGATTTTATTTACTACAAAAAGTTTTAAAAACAAACTTTTGATAATAAATTCTGTTGAAAACAAATCGGCTGCCAACTTATCTATTTATATAATTTCACAACCTCACTCAATCACTCACTCACTCACGGATGTCGACGTGACTTTAGAAGTTAACCACCGTTAAACACACCGTTGAACATCAATTATGCATCCTTAAGCACATTATTAAACATCAATTATGCATAATTAAGCATCAGTTATGTATAATTAAGCATTATATATGTATAATTAAGCATTATATATGTATAATTAAGCATCAATTATGCATCATTAAGCACATGATTAGAAATAAATTATGCATCACTAAGCACATCATTTGACATCAATTATGCATCATTAAGCACATCATTAGACATCATTAAGCACATCATTAGACATCATTAAGCACATCATTAGATATCATTAAGCACATCATTAGACATCATTAAGCACATCATTAGATATCATTAAGCACATCGTTAGACATTATTAAGCACATCATTAGACATTATTAAGCACAACATTAGACATCAATTATGCATTATTAAGTACATCATTAGACGTCAATTATGCATCATTAAGCAGCAATTAAGCAGCAATCGTAGTTCGTCGACATGCTCGGAATTCATGCTAGTACGCAAATTGGTCAGAGTTTTACTTGCAGCACCGAAAGCTTGCTTGATTTTGTGCTGAGTTGCTGAAATATTAAATAAACTGCGAGTGACCTTTGCCAGTCTTGGAAGTTTATTGCTCGCGGCCTACGTTTTTCAAATAAAAATTGGCTAAATTGACGCCGCAGTAAGCTTGTTTGATGCAACATTTTAAAGGGATTTATATGTGACTTTAAATTGTTTTTTTTTTTATGATCGGAATGATTTCTGAAAACAAACAAAAGTTGTATAAAAAGTTTTCAAAATATTTGAAAAACTTCTTTTTATATAAGTATACAGTGACATTTAATAAACTAAACTAAATTTAACCCGTTTGTAAATAAATATCTAATACAATTGTTAACAATAAAGCGAAAACATTAAAAAGAAATAAAAAAATCCGAATATTGTTTTCACGTTTTCACATTCAGACGATTTATGTTACTCTGCTGTCCATTGGAAAAGTTGTTATGTTAGATCGGGTCATTAGTCGAATGAAAATTGAGAGAAGTGCAGTGGTCAGCTGATATAACTGATAGACGAATTATAACTTTTTTTTATTAATCAGGAAAATGCTATATTAATGCGTTATTTTTTTTAAATTTTCATTTGAAAAAGTGCATTATTAAACTATTTTTTTTATAACTGTTTATGGTCCTTTATACCAGGTGTTTTATAATTAATAGCACTATATAAAAAATACAGAAATACTTTATGTCGTGGCTCATAATTGGATCTTGTTTTTCTTTATTTTCTCCACTTCTATCCAGGCGTAGAACTGTGAGTAGAAAAAAAAAGCGTCTCATCAATATTATTTTGTGAAATACAAAACAAAATTTCTCTGTTGTGAACCTTTTTGAGACAATTGAACGGATCAACTATGATTTTTATGAATCTCCAAAAGTTATCTTATTTTCTAGAATAAGAACATCAAAAAATCAATTTGGGCTGTACAAAAAGAGACGGTCAAAACTTCGTCAACGACTACGTAAATAAAAATATTTTGACTGCTATCATTATGGCAAACAAAAACCCAGTTTACAAGCGAATGTAGGGAAATAAGAACAGGAACTTTTTATGGGGGACGACATTTTTTAAAATAATTAACAAATGATATCATAGTTAAATATTTGTTTTTTAACAAAACGTTTTGTTGTAAAGTTTTCTGTAATAGAAACTAATTAAAAAAAACACTGATTTATTGGCATACCTGAATACAGGTGATCAAGTGGGTAGTTTCAACGCAAAGGATTCGTGGTCCAATCAGATGTCATAGTCAGTCCAAGGTATCGGAAACCAGCCAGATTTTTAAAAGACGTTCTATAAATGCCGACATTTGAATAAACAACATTTTTAACGCAGATAGATCATAAACGCACATGTTTCTTTTATTAACTTTCATTTGTCCGGATGTCCATTGGATGTCCATGTGATGTCCATGGGATGTCTATGGAATGTTAATGAGAGTTCAGAAGTTTGGAAAATTATTATAAAATAAAACAACATAAAATTTAAAATTCAATCAAACAAAAAAAAATATGAAAAAAATTCAGAAAAAAATTAAATTATTAAAAATACTTAAAAAAAGTATAACGATAATGACGACAGAAATTTTCACCGTCATAGTAACTATAAACATCTTTTGTTTACTATTCGCGGGATAATATTTTTACAATACGACGTCGCTATGAAATTTTAGGTTGCTGCTATTGCCCCGGCGGTTCGACGTGATTGCAATCGGTAAAATTGCTACTAACCCTAACCCTAACCCTATCCTTAGCTCTAACCCTAACCCTAACCCGAACCTTAACCCTACCCCTAACCCTATCCCTACCCCTAAACCCTATCCCAGGTAGTAGCATAAAAATTTCAAAATAATTTTTTTTTTAATTTCATTAATATTTTTATATAAAGGTACAAATTTTGAGTTTGAATATACCATGTAGTGTAAAAAAATTAAATTAATAAAGATATAGTGAATCAAAGATCGCGTACCACCGTGGCAATAGTATTAACGAAATTTTAGCACAGACCCAAAAACATGTTTATAATTTATTTAAATTAATTAAGATAATTTTTCTAAACAAGACAAAAACAAGATTGTTTGCAAAACGTCAATTTCTGTTGCACGGGCGGATACGGAATTAACAAAAGGAGGGTTCCAAAACGGGATGGGTAGGAAAATTTGCTTAATTAGCGTGTCGGATTTATAGGTTTTGATAAATTTAAATAATGAGCAAATTTTTCCAAAAAAAGATAAAACGTTTGGTCAATATTTAGTCATTCAGAAACCTAATTTCTGTAACAGTTTTTAGCCTAATAATAAAGTTAGTTAAGTTTATTGACTTTCTTTGTAGTCAAGTTTTGTACAATGCATGGTATAACATCTTGAAGGGATGATCAGATCCACCACAAATAAATTTATCTGTGTAAACTCACAAACTATAGCAGATGAGTAATATAGTTGTATCTAATACTAGCGGGGTTACCCAGCGTTTTATTTATATAGATGACACAACGAAATGATTGATCAAATTGCACAGCAAAAAATCAATAAACATAAAATCTATATTTATTCACTTTGTAAAATTTAAATAACAGTGTCATAAACAAGTATAAAAAAATAATTTTTATCTAAAACTTATGTTTATTCTAAGTGGGGTAATTTCAAATAAAAAAAAGACAGATAAAACAATAAAAATACAAGAAAAAAGACGTTTGACAGCTATTATACTCTGTAGTTTTGCAAAGTGCGACGTCTAAGGTTTTGGATCATGTAACTGCCTGTAAAGTGCTAAATAATGAATTTTTACACCGAAAGGAGGGTGATCTGGAACCCTATGTATCCGCCCCTATTTGCTGTTTGGTTTGTTCATTATAAACGGATCAATTAGCCAATTGTGTGGGGTTGACAATATACATATGTTAGTGATCTCTGCCAACGCCACAACGTCGTTTGGGACTTGTTAATCAAATTACTCTGCATCTCGATTTAACACATCCTATGTAGAAATTGAACTTCCCATGCTGCTAATGCATTTTATTAATACCCCAAATAAATTACAAATATAAATGACTTTGTTGAAAACAAGTTTGAAACGTAAGCCGATTTTATTGCCAAAACATAGACTTAAAAATTTTAAACACTTTAACATCAAACATTATTATACCAAATAGTAAGTAAAAAGAAGTTAAAAAGTGTCAACACCAAAATATTTTGTCAAAACAAAACATCAAATAGTCGATGTTATCTAAAAAACAAAAAAACACTAGCAAGTTTTTTTTATTCAATACTGCAAACATTTTAAACATTTAATCCATTAAATCGTCAATTAAAATTTGTTTTGTTATCTATCACACCCTTTTCCTAAAGGAAAACTGGACCACCGACATCCTTAGAACTCGTTGTCGGCCTTTCACTACTTTCTCTTGACAGGCTTCTTGTTAAATCTCTAAACCATTTTCTCGGCGTGCGGTGTCTTTGGTAGAAACTAATCCATGCATTTCTTATTGGCTCGTGTCGTAGGTTGAAAAGAACTAAAATGAAAAAGCCTTGTAACGAGTTGAAGATTGTGAACAGAAATTGCATAACGAGAGCCGCATCGCCAAACGAGAAGAGAGCGAAACTCCATGTCAGACCTAAAATAAAAAATATAATAAAATTGTATAACAAAAAAAATTATATATAGCAAAAATAACATATCAAAATCACCCATGACAACAAAACAGCACATCCCTGCTTTAACTTGAATGCTAGTTAGATGCTCGTCAGACTGATTAATCGGATTTTTCTTCAAATTAGCAATACTCCTAATAATGATTATAAATAATATGAAATTGATGAATTGTATAATGCCGAGTGGGAGCAAGAAAGCATAATAGACAGCTTGTTCATCCAACCAACAGCTAAAATGGAAAACTAAATGACTAATATAAAGTTATTACAACTATTCATTAGAACTATATTTTTGAAATCGTTGGCATTTTTAAATGCCAACTTAATTAATTTTTAGTACTAGCCTATTCTATATCTGTATTATAAATTAACTTACTAATTCTTGTCTTTCACTCTATAGAAATCGTGACTAACTGCCACAGTTATTGAGACAACCAAAGCTGGAAGTCCTTTATTAAAATATTTACATTGGTGATGAGTTTACTTTTAAAATCAACGTCTCAATTTAGTTTCTCAAATCAAAAAGAAGTTTTTCCAGATTTACCCCAGGCAGGTAGTGTTACTTTCCAGAAAAATCGATTGATGTAAGTATTGAAGACTTTGACAAACATTAAATATTGAAGAACAGCTTCAACAAGCATCCAAGAAAATGAAGCAAGAAGAAAGTAGTGCAAAGATATTGCTACAGCCATGCATAGTCCTTTGTATTTGATTCTTTCCAATCCAACCAATATCAAAAGATTCACAAAAATTAAAGCCGCAGCAAGGTTAAGCAAGGCTTTTTGAAATTGACTTTTTTTATAATGTCTGTCAAAGTAAATATTATTAACTTGCTAAGCAAAATTAATTGATATCTATTTGTACACAATTATTACCTGAAAATCAGTTGGCCCAGCAAGACAAGAACAAGAGAAACAATTGAAAGTGTAGCTCCTATAATTGTTATCACACTCAAGAGTTTAGTCACCACCGGTTTTTCAGTTTGTGAATAACCCTTCCATTGAAACAATTTTTAATAAATATTTTTTTTACGGGATTTTAATAAACTAAATTTAAAAAAAAACTAATAATTTAATTTGAAAATAATTATTTAATAAAAAAGCAAAAAACATGTTTTTGTGCCAATCTCTTATAATTTTGGAATTGTTTTTTAAAACTTAGATAAAACACTTATCATGAAAAACGAGCTTCTCTTCTAGGTTTGAGCTTGATTGGATAGAATTTTTCTAGGACAACATTCCCCGGACAATCTTCTCAGATAATATTTTCCGGGATCATATCCCTCATTGGCCAAAATATCCCTCAAACAATATCTCTCCTTGGACATTATCTCTCTAAATATTGTCCAAGGGAATATGCAGCAGACATTTTATACATTTAAATGTATAGGCGGGGAAATATTGTCCTGGGAGATATTATCCTGGGGATATTATCCGGACGGGTGTTGTCTACGAATAGTAGGAGGATACTGTCCGGATACCAGTTGGATGATGAAAAGTATGTTAGAAATCAGCAAAAAGACCAGATAGGCAGCGATGTTAATGCAGGAGAACTAACAAGTAAACCGTAAAAAACTTAGTGTTTCAAAAATCTTTTATATTTTGTAATTTTGCAGCTAATAATTATTGCAAATCATTTTTGATGGTTATAAGTCTATAAAATAAATCAACATTTACCACACTTTTCTAAATACTTGATATCTGAAGCATGTGAGGATGGAAAATATTAGAAACATTGAATAAAGATGGAAAAAACAAAATTTTTATTATAATTATTTGATTTGAGAAATTGAAATTTTTGTGACAATTATTAATTTTTTAATTTTAATTACTTTATTTTATATCTTATTTAAATTTGTTCAATAAGTCTGAGAATTTATTAAAATGTAATGTCATCGACAATTATATATACATCAAATTCAGTTCGATCGGATAACCAAAATTGGGTTAATTTTGACTTCCCGAATATGCGTTGCTTATGCATTCAAAAAACGGGAAAGTTGATATAAAAATTTTAAAAAGACTCGCAATCAAAAAAAATAAATTTAAAATTCTTACAGCGAAAACTGCAAATATTGTAAGATGATCACTGAGACATTCAACTTCATTCTTTTCACTGTCATACCCTGCCAAAGACATTCCTTCTGTTGACCAGCTCCAATCTCCTGAGCTGTCATGAATTTGATCAACGAATAAACATTGATGTGAACTGTTTTGATCCTGAATAATAACGATAAGTAGAAAATAAATTGTTACGAAACTGTTAAACACAAAGTTTTGACTGTGGCTTAAAAATAAAAAATAATGACTTATTTTGGAGCATTTTGACATGTCTGTAAATAAACTAAATATTTCAAAAATACCTCAAACATTCGAAACCGTAGCCGAATCTTTTCGGTTAAGTTATCTACTTTAGATTCCCCAACCGACACTTGCATGATATACTTGCTAACTGTGGAGTTATCTTTCGGTTTGATAAACAGCTCACTAGACTTGTAAGACACGAAACTGGTTTTTACAACTGATTGTTCAGCCGAGGTACCATTTTGTTGCAAATCTAAATTGTTAACAGTTTGCAAATAAAATTACTCAACACATTTTTTAATTTATGTTTAATAGTTTATAATATCTATAAGACCACCTTGTTTTATTGAAGCATTGATGTACACTTTGTTTGGTAGAAAAACTGCCACAAACGAATTCGAAGCGTTTGACAAGTCATTTTTGTAATAATTATCTGTTGTAAAAATTTGCCCAGAAGCTAGTAATGTAATGCTTTCCATTTCATTGCTGGAATTATGGTTTAATTGATTGATGTGGACAGCAATTTCTGGAGTTGACCAGGTTAAGGTTTTAGTCGTTTCGTTTAGTTTAACTTTTGAAATAGTTGCATCTACCAAATGGACCAAACTGGATATAGTTGAAAATGTAGTTAAAACAATCAAAGCCATTGAGTTATTGTTATTCAAAAAACAGCTGCAATTGTTTCAATACTTCAGAACCTAACCGGTTAATTGAAGAAAAATTGTTTTGAGACTCTAACATGCTGCTATTCAAGTTCTTCAAAGTATTGCTTACTGTTGTGATCAGATTTTTTCCAACCTTTCAAAAAAGAAATAAAATAATTCAAATGCACATCAGAACCTATGTGAGATCACTAATACCTCTTCTTCTATGGCATATTCACTGTCAAGTCTTGATTTCAAAAACTTAGTGAGTTTAAAAACTTCTTCCAAAGATATTTCTTTTGTAGTTTGGGTCTTATTTACTGACTTTTCAGCCACAACAGAAATCGAAACGTCACTGTGCTGTTTAAAACAAATGAACTAAAGTTCTGGAAAACTAAGTCCAGTCACAAAATCTTAAAGCAACCTCAATTTGTTTTATAAATGTTGATAAATCATCTGGTTCACACAGATAAGGACTGAAATTAAGCCATGTCAGAATCATCCAGCTGTAGCCATTTTCAAAATTACCTTCACATCTGGCCAATACCTCAACATCTGTTAAATCCCAGTTACCTTGAAACAGTAATATTAATGTTTTATTTTAATCATAAAAAACTAATTATTTACATGATTAAATGTAAAAATAATAACCGGTTTTATTGCATTTTATATTTCCGTATTTTTCTTCTCCTGCTAGTCCATAGTCAAATGTAATGTAAACTTCATCCTGAAACCACTCTTGCTTGACACAACCTACTATAATGCGCATGTAAACAATGTATGTTTTTACTAAATATTTATGTAACAGTCAATGTGACAAAATGACTAAGATTTTAGGCATTTTGTCAAATGACTGATTTGGTGAGTCATTTTGTAAAATGCCTATAAAACCAATCATTTTACAAAAGACCAAGAAGTTTTGACAAACTGCCTGAAATCGTTGAATGAAAAAATATTAACACAAAATCGTTTAAATTGGTCAACAAACGATTTTGGTGTTGCCGATTTTATAGTCTGGGTTCGAATCCTGCCTTGGGTGATTTATTTTTGCGTTATTTTTGTGGTGGATTGTGAATTATATTAAAATTATATATATACATATGTAGCTCATAAAACATATCGACGCTATGTTTTCTTTCAATATAAAATTTAATCGATAGCTATTAGTTAGGTATATTATTTAATATATACTAAAACTCGGACTCGGTAAAAAATAACCCCAAAACTTGGTGGTCGGACTCGGCATCAAATTTGCCGTTCAGTTCATTTTTAATATTATATATATATATATATATATAAATATAAATATATATATATATATATATAAATATAAATATATATATATATATATATATATATATATATATATATATATATATATATATATATATATATATATATATATATATATATATATATGTATATATAATACTAACTAGTACTTCTTAAATCAGTTTCTGGCACCAGAACCGAGTAGTTTTGTTTAATCAATCTAAAATTAGAATATATGTATTTTTTACTTTGCTTGATAAATTGATTTGTATGCCTGTAAAATTGTTTAAAATTATAAACAATTAACTTTATATTATGGTTTTCTCCAAGTTTGTTTAAATAGTTGTTTACTAAGATTTGGGTTTCTTCATAGTACTCTTGTAGAAGATTTACTTTCCACTTTCTGTTCAAATCAGATTCTTTAAATAGTCTTGAAAATTTTCTGGAGCTGTTACTAATATTACTGTAGATACTGATTTTAATTTTGACCTGTGATGGATGGTTGTTCCTTCGAAAAAATTTAATTATCAACTTTATTAAATGCTTTGTAGTGAAAATTTGACAATCTAATTAACTTCAAAAATATCGCAGAATCAACAATTAATAACAAGTAAATTAAAAACGAATTTTTAAAACCAATGCTCTTATATGTAATTAAAACACAAATTTTGCAATCAATTTTTTCTTATATTACTCTTTTATTTTATATTAAAGTCGAAATATCTTAATTATATCGAAATATCGAAATTAATTAAAATTAACTAAATTAATTGACTTATTGTAAAACTAATAATTGAATATTGCATTGTCTTCTATTTTGAGCATGTATGCAAAATTTGAAAAAAATCTATCATCAGGAAGTGATTCAAAAATTGATTGCAAGATTTGAAACAGACAGAGAAACAGACAGACAGAGAAACAGACAGACAGAGAAACAGACAGACAGAGAAACAGACAGACAGAGAAACAGACAGACAGAGAAACAGACAGACAGAGAAACAGAGACGACGAGTTAATAAAAGCATTGGTAAAAATCATAATGTTTTGTTAAGTGTGCTTTTTGAGCAGTGAACCCGTTTATCAACTCACGACTTAAAAGGCATTTAGATAAGACAAATTGAAGAGTTTAGGAGCAAGTAAAAATTAGAATGCATGTTGAACTTTAGAACAGTAGGTAATTGACAGAATCGAAAAAAAATTTTTTGCAATTATCTTAAATCTTGGATTTTTTGAACACAGATAAAACATTTTTCTTAAATTATTTTTTTGTCCTTGACATTGTCGGTGCCGTTAGTCAAAACAAATTTTTTTTATGCATTGGACTAGTTGAAACATACTTCAGAAGCAGAAACCTAACAACGACTTAATGATCTACTGCAAAAATGGAAATGCGAAAAATGTGTACATAGATAAAGCCATTGATGATTTTGATAGTTTTAAAAAACGATATATTTTGTTTTAAATATTTTGAAAATTTTTATAAGCCATAGTTGCATTGGGTTCATTTTTAAATCCTTCATAATAACTTTACCGAGTTTGCTTGCTTGAGCCATACGTTGGGACCCTATACCACTCGAAAAACTAACTTCACGTTATCCAATCAAGTTGAAATTTGGTGGGTTTATTTGTTGTTGCGGAGTTTACATTTTATTAAATGTTTAGATTAATTAGACAAAATATAAGTAAATTAAAGATAAAAATCAATAAAACTTTTAAAAATTGAAAAAATTAAAAGTTTTATGTGGAAAAACAATCCATTAGTTTAAGTTTTTATTAAAAGCAATATTTAATTTTTAATTTTAAAATTTTTTAATAAAACATTTGCTTATTCCATATTGATTTGAAAATAGCTTATATTTTCAATCCTCACAATCGAGTTGAAATTTGGTGGAATTTTACATTCTAATGAATTTTCAAATCGATTAGACAACGTTTGAGTGAATAATAGAATAACATCTTTACAATTTTAACAATTACAAATTTTATGTAGAAAAACGAACTTTGGATTTTTAGCTCATTTAAAGAAAGTGACATTTAATTTTCAGATTTAAATAAAAGATTTGTTTGTTCAATATTGATTCGAACGTTTCTTAAATTTTCAATCCTCACCTTCTTCACCTATTAAGTATTTAGAAGACTGTGGTCAATGTTTTCATATTTTATAGAGTTAGACTTACGATCGTCATAAAATATTTTTCATACACAACAATGTATAGTCAACTATAATCTAACCTGGCTAAATAATTCTGGTCAACGGAGTCTCCAAGAAAACAAACTTTTTTATTTTCACTACAGTGTGGAAGTTTGAGATTTTTGAAGTACTTGGCCAGGTTATCAATAAAGAACGTGGTCTGAATTTGTTTAGAAAATGATGTTTCGACAATCAAGAACAGGCGGAATGTCATTACGCCTGACAAAAAAAACAGCAAAAAGTAAATTTATTAATCAGTAACGTGTTTCAATCAAATCTCTTTATTTGTTGTAACAGTTTTTCTAATTATGTAAATAAAAAACAGGCCAAAACTTACTTTCACACAAGACAAACCTTATATAAACAAAATGACGTTAAATGTACATAAACCTATATAAAATAGTCGATATCAGAGGTGGTCAAGGGTGCATATTTGGCGACCCAACCCAACCCACACCAACCCACTACTTTCTCTACCCAGCCCGATCCACCCGAATAGTTAAATTTTTTATCCCAACTCACAGTTAAAAAGTTTTTTGTTCAATTAAAAACAATTCTATTTTTTTCAATTCAACTCAGTGTGGGATCACCCATGTTTTAAAAAAATTGGACCAAACTATACCCAACCCAATCAATCCATGGGTCAACCCAACCCATATCTACGTTTGGTCGATATACCGTCATGAGTAACAACTTCAGTTTGAGAGGTTGAACGGTCGGAATAAAGATTCCAAACTTCGCAGCTGTAATTTCCTTGAAAAACATAATTCTGCGGAACTCTGTTCCATTCCAAAACATCTGTTATCCGACTTGAAAAACTATTTTTCTTGTGACCAAAATAATAGCCATTGTGCAGCCAAACTTCGTCTCTAAAAGATTTGTTCAAATTGCTTGCCATACATGACCAATTGACATATGGTGGTGGAAAAGCATAATCTCCTGAAACATTAAAGATGTCCTTGTTTTCAATTAAAATTAAAGCATCTTAAAGTCATTTTTTAATTTAAAAGTGATTTATTAGATAACTGTTAGTTCAATTTTTATAACACTAGTTTAAAGCAATAATGAAAAGAACATGCGTTTTAAAATGGTCTGTGAGGCATACACAACTTGTTCCCTAGAAACTGGCTGAAACTACATTACGTCTGCCGTGTAATAATTCAGATAATTGACTCATTTTTCTTATAAAAAATTGTAAAGTTTAACTATTAAATTGTATGATGTAAACGCAAACATTTGAAATATATCAGTAAACATAGTTTCAATAAACGAATAAGTTAGAGCTGAATAAATCATGTACGTACCCTTTTGAGTAGTTTTCACAAGTCGGATTTTTTGAGTTTCTTTTTTGAAAGGTTTTCTCTGGCAAGCAAAAAGTAAACTTTTGTTGCAAAAATCATAGAAAAGCATGAAGTTGTTCATGGTTTCGTAATTACTAAGGCCGAACATATCTGGAGTGAACTTGTGTCGAAATTCTAACAAAAGACATTCATTCTCAGAATGATTTGCAGTCATCTGTTGCACAGCTGAAAGAAAATAACTCAATAAATGAATTGTTAAATTGTTGGTAGGAGTTATTAAGGAGCGTCTCTGCACAAACTCAAGGATTCGCTAATAATTTCTGTATATATTTTTTCTTTTTGTGTTTTCCAAAATAAGTAAGGCAGTTAAAGCTCATATGTTAAGTAAATGTTTAATGATAATTTTTTTAAGTATTAAGTTTAAAAGACGTTTATTGGTCATAAAATGCAGATAGAAAGCAAGTAAAGAGATAAAAAATCTTTGGTTTTTAATATTACTCACTACATAGCTACGACATTTTTTAAGCGTGATAAAAAAGTTAGTGAAACATTCAAATTGCATAATTCATTACAACAAAAACTTAGAGGCGCTGGTGGCAGAGCGGTAGAGCGTTCGCCTGTCGATCATTAGGTCGGCAGTCCAAACCTCGCCGGCGTCACCAGCGTAACTCCCTTAAGCAAGGAGTTCACTCGCATTGCTAAAAGGTTAGGCGCCTATAAATGGCTGCCTCTGCAAGTACCCTTTCTTGCCTTCGAGCAAGACTTGTCTTGGAAAAGGCGTTGTAAAAGAGAAATAAATAAAATAAAAAAATAAATAAAAATAAATAAATAAAAAATAAATAAAGTAGGGATCTCACGGATTTGATTTTTTGGATTTATAAGCGAACATATTTACTTTAAATAACTTGACTAATAGCGTTTCTTGCTGTCATAGAATTGTAGATAGACGTTTGCCCAAAATTTTCGAAGTTTGAATGTGCTTTTTTTGTTTACTTGTTCTTTATACTCGCTTTCTCTTTTTTTGTATGTACGAATTTTCAACGTTTTGTGTTTATTTTGAATGTTTGTTTGCTTAAATGTTTTCGTTGAACTCTGATGATGGAATATTTTTTCCAAAACTGCAATCAGCCTTTGTAAACTGCATACTCAACGTAATATTTCAAGTTCTTTTTTAAGTCTTTCTCTATCTTTTAAATTTCGTTATTTGCATGTAATATACATGTACCGGTATATTTTTTAAAACAGCGGTTTTAGGTATTAGGAAAAAATGGGCAGTACTGAAAAGGTGTGGGCTGGGTATCCGTGACATCCCTAGATAGTACTAACTCGGTTCAAATCTAAATCTCCATTTTTTAGAAGTATCATTTTTCGTCTTCATAGCACTGATGAAAACGCCCTCATAGAAAATATCTGAAATATTTATGTTCATGGTATAAAAATAAGTTTTATTAACGTAAAAACGTAAGAACATTTCTAAAATAGTTTCAGTTAAAAAATGTGTTTATGTTTTGAGCCAACTGGGTTAAGTTCTTTAATTTTAAGTTGATTATTTATTTAAAAAACTGATTCTTGGCTCAGATAAAATAAAGTTTAAACAATATTGAATCATTTTAAGCATTAACAATGACTACAGTGAATAAAAACTTTGTCAGAATTTTAGGATTTCAAATAAGTTGTTTAATCATTTAAGTAATTTTTACAATGATAACTCCTACTTGGAACCGTTGCAAAATCAGACATTAATATAGTGTTGGTTGAAAAGTCAGTTAATTTTAATTGATTACGGTCAACTCCGCAGGTCCTTGATGCCTTAGAAAAATTTGATTTGTTAAACCACATAGGACACCACTTTGATAGAGGACTCGCAGCCAAACCACTGTCACAACGAGGGAAGTCTTTAAATGAATTTAAAATTAAATTACACTTATGACAATACAGACACAATTTTAAGATTAAAGAAGCTATTTTATAAAATTATTAATCTATATAAACGGCTGGACCAAATGCTACAGAATTTTGATACAGCATGGTACTCATTAAGAAGAAGGGAGAACGAACGGGAGTGGAAGAGCGAACGGGATCGGGAAAGCGAGTGGGAGCTGGAAAACTAACGAACACGGGAACGGGACCTGGTAAGCGAGAAGGAAAGAGAGAGGAAGCGGGAGAGCGAGAGGGAGCAGGAAAGCGGGCGGGAGAGCAAGCGGAGATGGAAACGGGAGCAAGCGGGGATAGAAACAGTAGCGAGAGAGAAAAAAAAAAGCGAGAGAAAGAAAAACGATAGAAAAGGCTTTAATAACTCCGGGCAACGCCGGGTAACCTCGCTAGTGTTATTATATATTTGTACCCTTGTGTATTATTCAATAAAAATACCAATAAAATATTCAAATAAAAAACCGTTTTCTCGAGCAAACTCTTCTACAGGTTTGAAACACGTAAATGGACGGTTTTGATGACACGGAGCAAGACCGACGACAGTTCCAACTTCATATTTAGACGGAAAATCTGTTTCCATGAAACCGCAGAGTCCGGTGTAATCGTTTGGGCTATCATCACTCCATTTTATGAATTCAGATTCATAACTGTTTCATATGAATATTTGATGCATTAAAACTAGAAAAAAACTCAACAAACCATTTAATTAGAATTAAAAGTTTTAATAGTTGTGTGGTTAAAACATTTCAAATCAAATCAAATCAAATCAAAAGATGGAATTAGCAATGCTGACGTATGTCAATAAATCTACTGCTGAACCAGTGTATTTACGATACATTTTGTCCAACTATGAACCATTCCGCCCTCTACAATTTTTTTCAATACATTTATTGATTCCCGGCTACTTTTAATCCCGGCGACTTTTAAAACCCAATGACTTTTAATCTCGATGGCTTTTAATTCAGAGGATTTTTAATACTGCGACCCTTATTACCAACAAAATTTGATACTGGCAATTTTTAAATTCTTTACATAAAGATCCCCGTGGTTGCTTGCTTGCTTGAGTCATATGTTGGAGCCCAATGAGGCTTAAAAAACCAACTTTCCGTTATCCAATCGAACTAAGATTTAGTGGGCTTATCTTACCTCATGAACATACTATTCAGTTTTCAAATAGATTTAACAAAAATTTACTGAATTGTAAAATAAATTTAATTAAAAATTGTGTATAGTTGAAATAAAAATATTATCTTAAAAAAATTGAACTATTTACATTTTGCCTTCTAGTTAAATGCATATTATTTTATCCAAACATATTTATAATTTTTGTTTGTTCAATAGATTCAAATAGCACTGAGTTAGTTGAATGCATTAGTTAATTGGTTCCGGCGATTTAAAAAAAAAGTTGTTAAACTCACAATGCAATGACTGGAAGGTTGTACTCCCACCAAAATGTTTTATACTTTTCGTGAAGACCAATCCATTCTTTAGCTAAAAAAAAATAATTTAAATCTTTTTTTTTATCAAATTTAGTTTGTTTTCATTATTTTAACATTTTTGAATCAAATCTAAATTAAAAATAAACAAAACTTCTATTACATAAAAAGTCATATAAACACCTAGAATTTTCTCAAACCTTCGATGAATTTTGGAGTATAAAAAGTCATTATTGTCGATTCGTTCAATGATCGAAATATAAAAACGTGAGCATTAAACTTCCTGCAGTAACTCTGTGCTTCTTTCCAACTTTTTGCAATATTGACTTTAAGGTAACACGAAAATGACACATCATTATATATCCAATTTTTACCGGGACAGTAATAGTGGCCTATTTTAACACAAATACAGATGTTAATGTATTAATCTGTATAATGAATAAAACAAAATAAATAACTATTTAATTTAAACAAATATGGGAAACCCAATCAAAGATGTTTACTCTACAGCAGGGGTGGGGAACCTGCGCCCTTAAGGCCGCATGTAGCCTCCTGGGCCAACCAGTGCGACCTCTGATGTAAATGGTAATTCATATATTTTTGACATTTATTTTGTTGGTTTATAGTTATTTTACATAATTCACTCATTGTCATCAATAAGAGAAATTGGTAAAAGTGCACTAACTCAATTTTGTTAATAAGTGGTTTTAAAATCGGTCTTCGGCTTAAAATGAAGATCGCAAATGGTTTGATAAGGTGACGCTCCCGTTTTTAAATTAGTCCGTATTTTAGGGGATTTTAAGCCTCAAAATTGTTTCGGGATGCCCTATAGTTTTAAATGATCTTTCAAAGTTGATCGATCATTTTAAGATTCATTTGCAGACGAATGGCGTGATTGGTTGACCCCGCCCACTGATTTTATGATCAAAGTTCTTTTTATAAATAGTTTATTTTTAAACTTATAAATAAGGATTATAGTTTTTTAATAATATTTTAAAATAAGTTTGATTATTTAACGATAGAAATCAAATTAAAAGATCGCGAAAATGATCGTTTACTTTTTGCATGATTTTTGATCGTTCTGTGCTAAAGCATCCTAAAACTGCTTTGAAGTCTAAAATCTTTTTAAATACGAACTATTTGACAATTTTCAGCATATAAGCATGTCGAAAATTGAATCAAACTTTGAAAGAAGAAAATAAAATCTTCAATGAAGAATGGGAATATTTTTCAGTGAGTAATGAAGGCAAAATGTTTTGTTTGCTTTGTGATAGCGCAATACAGTGCACAGAAGCGTTATGCTCTTCATAAAAACAATAAATATACCAAACCTGAGGGTGAGTCTCGAAAGTTAGCGCTACAGAAACTGAAGAGAGAAAACAAAATCAAAAACAATTTTTCCATCAAGGAAATCGTGCGACAGGAGCCAGCTATAAAGTTGCACATTCGATTCAGAACTCAAAAAGGAATGTACGAATATGTTAGAAGTGGTAAGATGTATTGAAGCAAAATCAAAGAAGTTATTAATTTGAATAAATAGTAAATATTGGCAAAATGAAAAATTGAAAGATTGCATATTCTCGGTTTTAATAGCTTGTCGTTTTTTCTAAGGATAAAAAGGATAAAAGTTCCTATTTCGGTAAAATAATTGAAAATGTCAATTACCGATTTTTATTCACTTTTCTTTCATTGCATTACTAAAAAATTACTAAACGGCCAAGGCCTATAGGGTGAAATAAAAAACAAAAAAATTATTTGTTCAATGCGGCCTCTATGAGGAACGATGAATTGTAAATGAAAATATTTGTGATAATAATAAAAAGTTGGCCTTCATTAACAAAAAAGTTCCCCACCCCTGCTCTACAGCTTTCTAATCCGTTCACTTTGTTGACAATAAAAAGATAATAAAAATTGTTATGTTACTGAATATTTATAAAAATAAAATGTCAAGATTTAAGAACATTTACGAATAAGCTGTAAAAACTTACTTTTTTGTAGTGCAAAATGATGTTTGTCTGTTAGGATTAAAAAAAAACATTATTTTTTAATCAGATTAATATTGAGTTTGTATTAAAAAAACTAACAACCTAATATGGGAAACTCAGAGTATGGGAAACTCAGAGTATTTTTTTGCATCACAGAACCACAGATTTGTTTGTATATTTTTCCACATAATTATTGAATATAGTAAAAATATTTTATCCATAATTATTTTTTTAAAAGTAAATATGATTAAAGTATTCAGTGTATTCAAGTATTTTTAACTTATTAAAGCTTTTTGTTTGAATCAACTAAAACTGTATATAAACGTTTTGTCGTTTTTAAGTTCTATTTTTTTAATTTTTGTATAATCATCTTATCTCTAATAGTGCATAGAATTTAAATCGTAAGGCGAAAAACAAATTATTGATCTGCCGTGACCCATTCAGCTCAGCAAAATCCGTTACTCTTTTTATAGGCGCTTCAATAAAAACAACCATGCAATTGAAAAAATGCTCATAACAACAAAATAATGGAGTCAATAAAACATCCTGTGGCATTAACTGTTAAAGAATAATTTGTTTTTGAACTAAAAATTAGTAGAAATTAGTTCTTTGTTTCTCAAAACAACGGAATATTATATAAGATGGTTAAAAACAATTTGTAAGTAAATTATGTAACAAACTAGCAGTGCCCGTTGCGGCTTCGCTCGCATGAAATTAGAGAGTTTGAACCGTGCATCCAATAGAGATCAATTTTTTAGGTTTCGGCTCGGCCCGTCGACAACTTAGCCCAGCCCGTTTTAAAAACCCAAACTCCTTGCCCGGCACAGCCCGTCTGAATTAGGCCCGGCCCATTCTTACAGGCTTAGAAGTTCTATATACTTGATGAAAAACTTCGTCCCGTCGCACCTTGACTTCAGGTTTGGCCCGGCCCAACTGAAGACCCTAAAATCACTAAAATATCTATATACTTGGTGAAAAACCTCGGCCCGTTCCACTTTGATTTAAGGTTTGGCCTGACCCGTGTGAAGACTCTAAAATAACGGCTTGGCCCGGCCGGTGATAAACTGAACTTAGCTACTTTTAACCGGCACAAAACTTCAAAATACTAATTTTTACATTTGTAGCACTTACAGTTTTTGAGTAGCAGTTATTTTGAAATCAAATAACCCTTTTTTCCACCCCACATTTGATGTCCTGGAAACCAAATTTTTAAAAAAATGTTGAAGCACTTATATCATAATTTTTTGAGTAAATACTAAATACTAATTTTGACATCTGTAGCATTCACAGTTTTTGAGTAGCAGTTACTTTAAAAACCAAAGAAACTTTTTTCCACCCCACATTTGAGGTCCTGAAAACCAAAATTTCAAAAAATGGTGAAACACATATATCCTTATTTTTAGAGTAGAAACTAAATACTAATTTTTACTTTTGTAGCATTAACAGTTTTTGAGTAGAAGCTACTTTAAAAACCAAATAACCCAATTTTCCAACCCACATTTGAGGTCCGGGAAACCAAATTTGTATAAAATGGTGAAACACGTATATCTTTATTTTTAGAAAAGAAACTAAATAATAATTTTTACATCTGTGGTATTTACTGTTTTTGAGTAGCAGTTACTATAAAAGACAATTAGCCTTATTTTCCACCCCACATTTGAAGTCCTGGAAACCAAATTTTCAAAAAATGCTAAAACACGTATTTCATTATTTTTGGAGTAGAAACTAAATACTAATTTTTACTCTTGTAGCATTAACAGTTTTTGAGTAGAAGCTACTTTAAAAACCAAATAACCCAATTTTCCAACCCACATTTGAGGTCCGGGAAACCGAATTTTCAAAAAATGGTGAAACACGTATCTTTTTATTTTTCAAAAAGAATCTATATACCAAATTTCAGAAAAAAATTTTAGAAAAAATTTTTAGAAAAAAGTTTGTTTTCCAGTTTTTTCCCCTCAGGAGCAAAATTTTCAAAAATCCTTTCTTAGCGGATGTTTACGCTATAAAAGTAATATAAGTTCCAAATTTCACGTTCCTAGGATGAGGCGTTTGAGCTCGGCGTTGATTATGAGTCAGTCATCTGTCAGTCAGGACATGTTCTTTTATATATATAGATAATACATGATATGACACATGCTTAAAAATAATGTATTTGTTATGTAAACAAATAATATGTAACATTTCTTTATAGTGGGAAAAAATAAATATATAATGAAACATGTAAAGAATATATTTAAATATAATGTGTAAATATATAACACAAACTATAAATTGCTTATATAAATAGTTTATAATATAACCTTTAAATTAATTTAATTTAATAGTTTACAATTTTTACCTTTAAAAAAAAAAGCTTTGAAGAAGAAGAAGAAGATAAATGAGTAGTATATTGTTTCAAATTTAGATGGTTTACGATAGTCTGTCAGTGATTTATATTGTCCTATGGGAAAAGTTGTTGTTTTAGTACGTTTCTCGTTTGTATCATTAGCGAAATGAACTTAAGAGAAGTGCTGTGGTAATATATGATCAGCTGATATATGACTGATAGATTGATTATAAATTTTTAATGTGTTAAGTTTGTAAAAATATAATTGAAAACTAAATCTGCTTTATTAAAAACTTTTTCCAAGAGTTTTTTTCCAAAGCTTGAAGAATTGTAGGGGATTACTGGGCAGAATAAATTGACCCTCATTTAAAATTCAATACCCATTGATGTTATTTTATTTCAGTAATTTTGATTACTATTAAAAACAAGTTACCTACCAATGCTGTTCTAATGCATAACTTCAAATTTGTTGTTGAAATGAAAAACTTATTACAGCTTGACATAGAATCAATCAATACTCACAGACCTGTTGTCAAATCCAGGATTGTTAAGTTTTTTATACACCCATTGTGTTCCTTTACAGTTTTATTGTTTTTCTTGAGCAAGAATTAAAACATTGTTCATTCAAGTGCTAGGTACAGGCGCGTAGCAAAAGGAAGACATAGAGGAATGACAGAAATAACTTACTTTTTCCAGGAAATTACCAGTGTTGGAAAAAGTACTGTGTTTCAGTACTTAGTAAAAGTACAAGTAACGCCTCAAAAAGTTACTTAAGTAAAAGTAAAAGTATTTGCTAAAAAATGTACGTAACTAAAAGTAAAAAGTAACAGCACTTTAAAGTTACTTTTAAAGTAAAATGTAAAAGTAATGAAGTCGCTTTTGTAATGATCATTCGTCAATCATCTAACTTTATTTTATCGTAATTCCATCGTCTTTCAAACGCTACTGCCCTAATTACTCAACTGGATAAACATTTTCTTTAAGCTCTCATTTCCAGCAATGATGTTCATGTCATCTGATCGGTTCTGGAGATACTGCAAAAGAACTTCATTGTCAGACACAGTTGACTTTCTGCGATCGAAGAAACTGTCTTCTTCCTCACCATCGGCTACTGAAGAATGAGATAATCCAGACTCACGTGTTTCTTCAAGTTCGACGGAGAATTGTGGAATGCTGAACACGTAGCTGTTTTAGGTCTTAAAACCTTTAGGTTTGCACAGCAAGCATGTGAACCTGAACGTTTTAGCTTCCATCGATTCAGATCTGAACATTTTGACCAAATATGGCCATGGGTGTTCTTTATTAAGTTCATTGTTGTTACGCCTATCATCGCCACCACTGTTCACGTTCGCTCCTTTGGAAGATTCCATAGTAATGTCGAACAATCTATTGTAAACCAAAACATGTATGACCGCGAAAATCTTAGTAATCATAGATGATTAATAACACATCGATTTAAACTTTGTCGTTTTATTAATTTTTACAGTACTTTGTAACGTTTCGTCCTGGAAAAGTAACGAAGTAAAAGTAAGTCCGAAAATATTACTTCGTTACAAGTAAAAGTACTGAAAATAATGTGTACTCCGTTACAGGCAAAAAGTACGTCGGATGTACTTAAGTAAAGTAACGCGTTACTTTTACTTCGTTACCGAACAACACTGGAAATTAGGAATGTATCTTTCTCTCTCTCTCTCTCTTTCTCTCTCTCTTTCTCTCTATGTATATATATATATATATTTGATTTCAAAGAGCCAGCGGGAGCGAGAAAGCGACCGGGAACAGGAGTGCGAGCGAAAAATGGAGAAGAAACGGGAGAGCGAAAAAGAGCAGGAAAGTGAGCGAGCAAGACGGAAAAAACGGGAACGGGAAAATGAGAGGAAAAAGAAACAAAAGAGGAAGATAAAGCAAAATAGAGAAAAACAATAACAAATTTAAAAAAATCCGGGCAATGGCGGGTAACCCCACAGAAATTATATAAAAAAACATGTCTTAAATAGTAGTTTTATTTTTAAATACGTAAGTGTTTAATTTGCTACGGGCGCCTTATTTTTTTCAGTTGTCATTGGAAAAGGACTGCTGTATTATTGTCCCAGAAATCTTTAATTTCCAAAACGAACTTGATTTTTAGCGTAGAAGATTTATAACAAAAAGAAAGCAAGCTCTAATCCGCTGAGTACTTTCGGGTTTTTAGTCTTCCGCCGAGTACTTTTAGATTTCCTGTTTTCCAAGCTTCGAAAACTATACGACCTTTGTGTACTTGGCTCTATACATTCGGTTGCAGTATTTCATCAGACTGATTTGCTGTGTGCGTTAAGTAATCGTCAGACGTAATTGAATAAGGAGTGATACACTCTTTCAGGCATCTTCAGTCTTGCATTTGTTTTATTTTTGAATTTTTGTTGTTATTGAGATTCCCTAATTCATTTTGTTTGTTTGATTGATTAACGTCTGTATCTGTCTGAGACAGTTTAGACAAGATGTATTTTGAGTATTCTGTGATGTGTTTATGTGTGCATGACTTGCCTTACACCAACCCCTAATTCACGCGTGCTTCTTTATATAATCTTCTTGTGTGTAACTCAGTCACGTGAAAACTTGACAATGATTTTGACAAATGCAAATTACGACAAAACCATTGCATTAAATTGATCAAAAATCATTTTTCGTGAAGGTAATTTTATTGGACATTTGCATTTGACCTGTTTACAAGTTTTTGAAACAAACAAATACAAACTAAATACTTGAAAAAATCAGAACTGCCAAAACAACCCGGCACCAAATGCCAAGCGTCAAAACGTCCAGCGCCAAAACAGTCGTGCCAACACGTCTGTTGTTATAACCCTGGCGCCCAAGCAGTCGTGCCAACACGTCTGTTGTTATAACCCTGGCGCCAAAACGTCGCGTACCCGTCTGTATGAACCACCTTTTGTGCGGTCATTATGTTTTATGCTCGGACATGTTGTTACATGCGTTTGCTACCGATTATCTAGAATATAGTTCTTTCGAATTGACTTGTAGTAATAGTAATAAAAAACAACTGTGTAAGATTATTAAATCGCAAATTCAGCATTGTATATTTTAACTTCACATCATCTTGTAAAATTAAAATTGGGTTATTTTTAGTATTAATAACTGACATAAATTACAAATATAAATGACTTAATTGAAAAAAGTTGAAAAATAGAGCGAGTTGGTTGTTTACACATAGACGGCTTACTTTAAGCATAGCAACTAATATAAACACCAAACAGTTGATAAAAACAGGTTAAACAGTGTCAACGGCAAAATGTTTTACTCAAAACAGAGCCTCAAAAAGTAGATGCTATCTAAAAGATATAAAAAAAACACCGGAAAATTTCACCATTGAAAGCTGGATACATTTTAAACACTTAAGCAATTAAACAGTCAATTAAATTTTGCTTTGTTATCTGTCGTATCTTTTATGGGTCCCAGTACTTGCTGGGAACCTTGTCCAATGGCATCCTTTGAACTCGTCGTCGGCTTTTCGCTACTTTCTCTTGACAAACTTATGGTTAAATCCTTAAACCATTTTCTTGGAGTGCGGTGTCTTTGGTAGAACCTAATCCATGCATTTCTAAGTGGCTCATGTCGTAGGTTGAAAAGAACTAAGATGAAAAAGCCTTGTAACGAGTTGAAGATTGTAAACAGATATTGCATAACGAGAGCCACTTCGCCAAACGAGAATAGAGCGAAACTCCATGTCAGACCTAAAATAAAATAAAAATAAAAAAAATTTAAAACAGAAAAAACTATATATAGCAAAAACAACTATTAAAATTACCCATGACAACAAAACAGCACATTCCTGTTTTAACTTGAATGCTAGTAAGACGTTCGTCAGACTGATTATTTGGATTTTTTTTCAAATTAGCAATACTCCTAATAATGATTATAAATAATATAAAATTGATGAATTGTATAGCACCAAGTGGAAGCAGGAAAGCATAATGGACAGCCTGTTTATCCAACCAGCAGCTTAAAAGCAAAAATTAAATGAAGTTTCAACTATTATTCATTATAAATATATTTCTTAAATTTGTGTCGTTTTTAATTATCAATTAAAAAAATGTTTGTCGTTCTAAAATATCCGCTAAATACTTTTTTTGTCTTTCTTAGATATCAACTAAATTAATTTTTGACATAAGCTTATTCTACATCAATACTGTATTAAAACTTACTAGTTTTTCTTTTCTTTTACTTCATTTTTTACTCCATAGAAATTGTGACTGTGACCAACTGCCAGAGTTATTGAGACAACCAAAGCTGGAAGTCCTTTTTTATTAAAATATTTACATTGGTAATAACAGTAATAATTCTATTTTTTAACTTTTTTAAGTCTCCGTTCATTTTACAAATAAAATTTTTTTTCCAGATTTACCCCAAGCAGGTAGTGTAACTTTCCAAAAAAATCGTTCAATGTGAGTATTGAAGACTTTGACAAACATGTAGTACTGAAGAACAGCTTCAACAAGCATCCAAGAAAATGAAGCAAGAAGGAAATAATGCAAAGATATTGCTACAGCCATGCAAAGTTCTCCGTGTTCAGTTTTATCTAATCCAAATAATATCAGCAGATTCACAATAATCAAAGCCGCAGCAAGATTAAACAGAGCTTTTTGAAACTGAGTTTTTTTATAACTTCTGCCAAAGTTAAGATATTATTTTGGTAAAAAAAATCAACTGATATTGTCTTGTACACAAAAATCAACCTGAAAATCAGTTGACCCAGCAAACCAAGTACAAGAGAAACAATTGAAAGTGTAGCTCCTATGATTGTTATCACACTCAATATTTTAGTCGCTTCTTTTTCTTTAGTATCAGTATAACCCTAGCAATAAAACAATTTTTATTAAAAATTTATTCTTAAATTTTGATTAACAAAAAATTATATTATTTAAAAGTAATCATATGAAACGAAATTCAATCAAAATTAATATTTTCAAAACTCTTACAGCGAAAACTGCAAAAACTGTAAGATGATCGCTGAGACATTCAACTTCATTTTTTTCACTGTCATACCCTGCCAATGACATTCCTTCTGCTGACCATTTCCAATTTTCTGAGTTGTCATATTTTTCATTGACAAAGAGACATTGATGTGAACTGCTGTGATTCTAATAAGCAACAACGATCAGAGGTTTAGACATTTTTTTTAAATGTACTTCTGACTACCCTCTACTCCCCGGTCAACCGGTCATCGGCTATTTTTGGAAGCAAAAAATTTATAGAGTTTTAGAAAATGTTAACAGAAGAAATTGTTGAGAAAAGTTTTGTTCCTGTCTCACTGTGGCTCAAAAATAAAAAAATCATGGCTTATTTTAAAATATCTTAACCGGACTTTGACATAATTAAAAAAATGACGGATTTTAAAAAGAAAAACACGTTAACTTACAATTTTAACAAACATTTAATCCGATCAATTTTATTTCAATAATACCTCAAGCATTTGAAACCGTAGTCGAATTTTGTTTGTCAAGTTATCTACTTTGAGATCTCGAATTGACACTTGCAAGATGTGACTGCTAATTGTGAAGTTATGTTTTGGTTTGATAAACAGCTCATTGGAAGTGTAAAACACAAAACTGGTTTTTAAAGCCGTTTGTTCATCCAAGCTAACATTTAGCTGCGAATCTGATTAGTTAGTGCAAAGAAAATTATTCTATACGATTTTTTAATTTATGTTTAAAATAGCTTAGAATATCTTTGAAACCACCTTTTCTTATTGAAGCATTGGTATAAACTTCGTTTGGTAAAAAAACTGCCACAAACGAATCCGTAGCATTTGACAAGTCGTTTGTGTAATAATTATCTGTTGTAACGATATCGCCAGAAGCTAGTAATGTAATGCTTTCAATTTCTTTGCTAGAATTGTGGCTCAACTGACTGATATAGACTGCAATTCCTGGAGTTGACCAGGTTACGGTTTTAGTCGATTCGTTTAGCTTAACCTTCGAAACGGTCGTATCGACCAATTGGACAAGCCTGTTAGTTGATAAAATTGAAAATATTAAAACTATTAAGTTATTATTATTATTATTATTCAAAAACAGCTGCAATTGTTTCAATGCCTCAGAACCTAACCGGTTAATTGAAGAAAAATTGTTTTGAGACTCTAACATGCTGCTGTTCAAGTTTTTCAAAGTATTGCTTACTGTTTCAATCAGATTTCTTCCAACCTTTCAAAAAAAATATTTTTAGGGCTTGAAAGACCTATTTTGTAATCATTAATACCTTTTCTTCTATGGCGTCTTCACGGTCAAGTCTCGACATCAAAAATCCAGTAAATTTTGAAACTTCTTCTAAAGATATTTCTTTTGTTGTTTGCGTTTTATTTAATGATTTTTCAGCCACAATAGAAATCGTATCATTACTGGCCTGTGCAAAACAGGTTAACTAGTTTTCAAAAAATCAATTCACTCACAAATCAATTCACTCACAAACACTCAAAGTAACCTCAATTTGACTTATCATTTGTGATAAACTATCTACTTTACACAAATGAGGCTTTGAATTAAGCCATGTGAGGTTTTTCCAACTGTAGCCATTTTCTAAGTTACCTTCACATCTAGCTAATAACTTAACATTTGTTAAATCCCATTTACCTTGCAAGAGTAATAACAATTTTTTTATTGTATTCATAAAAAAAAAATTTTGTATTTATATAAATCAAAGTAAATATAATAACCTCCTTCATTACATGTTATATCTCCGTATTTTTCTTCTCCTGGTAGTCCATAGTCAAATGAAATATGAAGTTCATCCTGAGGCCACGTTTGTTTGACACAACCTACTATATATAAATGCCCATATGTATTAATTCTGCTACAAAAAAGACATTTGAATTCAGTTAATTACTATGAATGATTGGTTTACTCAATGACTTAAAATTTTATATTTTTCCAGAAATGGCTAAATAAACAAATTATTTCGATTGCTGATGTATAATTAAAATTTAGGCAAACTTCTGAAATATCAAAAACTCCTGAATCAGTTGTCTCCCCTAGGTGTTTTTCACATTAGAATTGAAAAATACAACTTGTTAGTGACATACAATTCATACATGGACAGCGGTAATTTAGCTACAGCCGTTGTCCAGTCCCATGAAGATCGATACAATAATTCTCATACCCCCCAAAACGTTGGACAAGTCCGCAACTTTTGTGAACCGCTCAGCCATCATAGTAGAGTTCATTTGTACAACGCATCAAAAACCTATTTATGATGCTGGACAGCATAACAAGAAATCAGCAGTTTATTGAATAGTGTTCGAGTCGTTTATGTATTTTCAAAAAAATGTTAAGCAATGAAGAATGGGAAAAACGATTGGAAATTTGGTCAGATTTCTCTATTTTTTTTCAAACAGTGAGGAACCAAGAATTTCTCGTCGGGAAAGCATGTACCATTTTTTTTCAAAACAACATGCTCATGACCTTGGATAATAAACTTTCAATAAAAGATTTACATTTAATAACAGCAATGCATGACCCACTTCAACGTAGGTTTTAGGTGCTAGCTAGGTTAGATGAGTTGCCTTAAATATTAAAGCTTCCCGGCTCGACTCTAACTCACTGCCTAGTAGCCCATGTCAACGGAAAACTTATCGGGTAAAATCGTTTCTCTCTTTGGGGAATGTAAAAAAACAGCACCTCTGAGCTTTGTAAGAGGCGCTATATAAATTACCACACATTTAAATTTTAACCGCAATCCAAGAATATTATTTCACAGATCACAACATGACTGTTGTGGATATTCTTAAACGAGCATTGCAAAATTACGTTGGTTATTTGCAGACAAATCAAGATGAAAAAAGTATTTGCTGTACTAATCAGGTAATAATAACGGTTGCCAAGGTTGTTGTGGATAGTTGGCTTAGTCGTTATGGAGTAGGGAAGACCTGGCACCATTGATGCTATAACGTTTTTTCATTACCTACTTAATAAATCGAATAAAGCACGACACCAATATATTGAAAATATCAATTCTTCGTTCCTCCTTTTTTTTTAATTTTGGAGCTGTGGTTTCGATTTTATCGATATAATTCACTTTTCAAGGTAAAAAGTAATTTTTTCACTGTTTTTATGAATGCTCTAGCTAAAAAAATAATGCAATGTTTTTGATGTTTTATATACCATTTTGAAGAAAAATTGTTCTAGTTTAAAGCGTTTGTTTTTAGCAGCAAGGATGCCTTAACTAGTTAGATTTGACTTATTTTTGAGAAATGATGATTTTGGCACACTTGATAGCAACTCGCACAGGCACCTTTGATACTAGTATCAAAGATGTTGATACTAGTATCAAAGATGT
The DNA here is from genome assembly GCA_963978895.1 of Erpobdella octoculata. NCBI lineage: Eukaryota > Metazoa > Annelida > Clitellata > Hirudinida > Erpobdellidae > Erpobdella > Erpobdella octoculata. Next base: position 36,897,635 of record OZ022242.1, on the reverse strand, counting down.
TGATACTAGTATCAAAGATGTTGATACTAGTATCAAAGATGTTGATACTAGTATCAAAGATGTTGATACTAGTATCAAAGATGTTGATACTAGTATCAAAGATGTTGATACTAGTATCAAAGGTGTTGATACTAGTATCAAAGATGTTGATACTAGTATCAAAGATGTTGATACTAGTATCAAAGGTCCCTTGAATTTCTTATCAAGGGTACCACCAAAAGCAGAATGATAGAATTTTTGATTAATCAGTGAAATTGATTATGTTTTATCACTGAGCAACCGCCTTCAATCGTCATACAGTCAATGAATTTTTTGATAATCTGCGAAAAGTGCGGACTCGACATGAATATGCACCACAGAACATCTACAATGTTGATGAAACATGCCTAACAACTGTTCAGAAGCCAGTTAAAATAATAGCTGGTCGTGGTGACAAGCAAGTCGGCAGAATAACGTCTGCGGAAGGAGGAACTCACATCACGGCATGAGGTGCTGTAAACGCAATCGGAAATTCCATTCCGTCGTTGTTTATTTTTCATCGAGTCTACAATAAAGACACTATAATTGCTGGTGGTCTACCTGGCTGTGTCGGGGCTGCAAACCCATCAGAGTGGGTGAATGCTGCAACGTTCATACAGTTGTTCAACAATTTCATTTTCTACACAAAATGTTCTGTCATCAATCCAGGGTTGCTACTGCTTGATAACCATGAAAGCCATATATCTTTGGATAGTCTAGATTTGGCAAAACAGAATGGCATCACACTGTTCATTTTTTCACCTCACTGTAGCCACAAACTTCAACCACTCGATAGATCAGTCTACGATCCATTGACAGGATTTTACAACGCTGCATGCAATGACTGGTTGTTTTAAATCCTGGGCCTATGACGATATTTGACATTGTTGGAATTGTAAGCAAAGTTTATAAAAAAGCTTTCACTCCATCAAACATCATAGCAGGATTCAAGGTGGCTGAAATTGGGACTTTCAATGCAAGTATTTTTAATGATTTTAGCATCGTATGTTACAGATCGTCCAGAACCTGTTGTTGGTGAAGATTCTGGCAAAATAAATCAGTCACTGTTGATCAAACTCCTGACAAAAATGATTCAATTAGTCAGTCAACCATAAGTCTACAATCCAGTCTTGAAAAACTGAAACCCTTTCCAAAAGCTACAGCTAGGAAAACTGTTCGAAAACATCAGCAACGCACAGGAATTCTAACTGACACGGAAGTGAAGAATTCAATTCGCATGCAACAAGATAATAAAATGAAAAACAAACATCCACTGCAGAAAACAAGAAGAAAAAAACAGATTGCAAAACTCAACAAGTCTGATGAAACAGATAAGCAGAGTGGAGCAAGTGCAATTTCAGTCAGTCAGTCATCCATTCCAGACGCTAGTCTTGATGCTTCAAGTGACTTCCAGCCATTTGCGACAGAGATAAATGTTCCTAGCAAAAAGAAAAAAAAGAACTGCTTATTCAATTAAAAGATAACTCTGCCAATTTTGAATTTATTATCAAAGGTGACAACATAGTATCAAAGGTGACAACATAGTATCAAAGGTGCCAACATAGTATCAAAAGTGCCAACATAGTATCAAAGGTGCCAATATAGTATCAAAAGTGCCAACATAGTATCAAAGGTGACAACATAGTATCAAAGGTGCCAACATAGTATCAAAGGTGACAACATAGTATCAAAGGTGACAACATAGTGTCAAAGGTGCCAACATAGTATCAAAGGTGCCAGCATAGTATCAAAGGTGCCAACATAGTATCAAAGGTGCCAACATAGTATCAAAGGTGCCAACATAGTATCAAGGGTGACAGTGTTTAGTATCAAGGGTGCCAAGACACAGGCACCCTTGATACTATTTTGAAAATTTTCTGTTTCAAATATAACTTTTTTACCAAATATTTTTGAAATAAATGTTTTACACAGTTATTTCGGATATTTGAATATCTATTAAATTCACCTAAGAACTCACAAAAAACCCCAACAGTTTCGTCAAATTAAGAAAAAATTGAAATTTAGTATCATGGGTCCCTGGTCTCCCAGAACTTTTATTCAGATCAGGTCAGGAACTTTGATTCACAATATTCACAATATTTAGTATCGTGGTTAAGGCAAACATAAAACCTGCACAATTTTCTTTTACCCACAGTCAAACGGAATAGCAATTCTTTATTAAGCTACTTAACATTATTTGTCTAAAATGATGTGTAAAATGATGGGTTACCCTGAACAAAATGTTTTTTTGTACGGAAGCTAAAATTTCCTTGAGATCTTATGTGAAGTTAAAGAAAAGCATGTGAAAATAGAATTATTTTCGTAATTTAATAAAGTTGAATAGTTAAACTTTTGTTATTTTATTACACACTTTTACTTAACTAGATTTCTCTGTCTGTCTGTCCGTCTGTCTGTCGTCAAGTTTTGCAATCAATTTTAAATTAACTTCCCGATGAGCTAAGCTAGTGACTTCAACATTTAAACATACCTCCAAACTGATTAACAATGCATTCTGTCAAATTTTCGGATCGATTGGACAAAATTTAATTAAATAATTATGTGTGATATTTTCTATTTATTGCCTATGCTAATATGTTTGTTGTTTATGTAGTAAAAATATAAAAGTGTGTTTTTAAAAAACTGTGGTTTTTGCTTCACTTGTTTTAGAATTTGAATCATTGAAGTCATAATAACACTATTTTTATCATTTGAAACAAAAATGTCATTTATATAAAATCATAATTTTGTAATAAAGATGCCATTTGAAAACAATTCTTACTTTGACAGCCATTCTCTATTGTAGCATTACCAAAATATCCATCATTGCATTTGCACGAGTAACCTCCATCAGTGTTTGTGCACCTTGCATTCTTAGAACAAGGGCTGCTATTTTGACATTCGTCGATGTCTGACAAAATAAACGTTATTATATCATTTAAAAAAGTTATTTGATAAAACAAGTTATTTAATATATGATCAGTGTTTGTTTGTAATTGAAATATTACATATCATTACAAAAATATTCATGTTACACCTTCGCCTAATATTAAAAACTCGCATTACAATCTTTAATGTAAAGGCGCGCCGATGAAGCGGTACAAGTTTTCGATTTCTTCTCGTTTGAGATCCCGGGTTTAATTCTCGTGCAGAATCTCACCCCGCGTAACTTATTTGGACAAGGATCTTAGATCAACTCAGCCTTTCATCTACTTGTGGTCGCAAGTACCAGTATAAGATGAATAATAATGAGCAGCCCATGAAAAGCACGGGTAACTATAGTAACTAGAATCTAGTTGATCCAGACGTGCTGCTTCATGGAGCCTTAGTCACTTGCCCAGACGCTTTAAATGCAGATTATTATTATATTATACATATTATTTATTAACTTTTCATATTTAATAATAATAATAATAATATACACTGTTTTATAACCTAAGCATTTTGAAGTAATAGTTTCTTTCATAAACCCAGGTTTGCAAACACATCTACGTCGACGATCTTTAAACATTTCTTTGGAACAAATTTCATTTTTTCTACAGTTGTTACAATCTGGTAAATAATTTATCGGCCATAAATTTGGAATTTTTCATAATTTATTTTTTGTGCAATTGTATAAATCTAGTAAAATAAATTGTAGTTTCAGTCAACCTCATTAAATGAAAACTTCACTGATTACACGAATTATTAAAAAAATTGAAATAATTTGAAACAACAATTTAGTTTTTTCGTACCATGAAGATATACATTGAGCTGACAAATAGCCAAATGGCCAACAATGGGCAAAACGACGATCAAATATCTTCCACTTGTGTTTTCATTGCATGTTGCTACAAATTTTTCAACATCAAGTGCTTGAGGATATGGTGTACATAATTTGTAGTTTTTAAGTTCTTGTGAAATATCTCCTGATGGTTTGTTGTCGGATAAATAAAATTGATACATGATTTTATGTGTTCCTGTAACAATTTTTTTAATTTAAATCAAAAAATAGAATAAAAATGATGAGTAAAAGACTTGATGAAATAAACTAAAACAAATTAAAAATCTCTAAAAAAAATTGAAAATTAAAATAAAAATCAATTAAAATAAATTGATTAAAAAACAAATTAAAATATAAATTAAAACTGAAATAAATACAAAACCAGCAAAAGCATCTCCTAATAGCAACGCAACTTCTTTAACGTTTTTTTTCTCAATTAAGTCTACAGATAACCAGCTGTTATTGTAAATAGGTGACGTGGAAGAACACGTCTGATATTTATCAAGATATATAAAGTTTTCATCAACTGCATGAATAGCTGGAGAATTAAAAATTTCACGGAAAGTTGAACTCTGTTCTGCAAGCTGATTGAAAGCCACATTCACATTAATCAGCCGACTGCCTGTAATAAATTGAATTTTTTGTTTATTTAAATAAATAAATGTTTATAAGAGTAAACAAACAAAGTCTAACTTAAATCACATTTGTCATAATCGGCTGAATTTTTATAGCATCCATCAATGCAATCGCCGTTGTTTCTCTTACAAGGAATTGAATTACGACATCCAGTGCAAGACTTGTTACAATCTTTTCCATAAGTTCCAATATTACAAACTAAAATGATTTAAACGTTGTCTTTGTTTTATAAATATTTTTTTTTAATTTAGGGTTTTTAACATACTTTCTATTCCTACTCACACGTCTGGCAATATTATTAATTTCCTTATTTTGTCTTCTATATGATGTAATTTTGATAAAACTACTTGAACAAATTTACATACAAATTCAAGCAAAAAAATGTGCGCCCTTTTAAATGGCTATTGGTGCCCCTTCCAAAAAATGCCCGGAACACGTGTTCTCCCCTCCCCTAGCTACGCTACTGAAAAATTTTTGGTAAAGTGATGATTTACAACGCATACTTTCTTTGTGCAAATGCATGGCAACCCCTGTTTTCAGATTTTTGTATCTGCCCCTGTACCACCATGCTAAATTTTGTTAGAATTGGTCCCGCGGTTTGGATTTGTGTAGAAGACAAACATACAGACAGTCATTTTACAACAACGCTTATATTAACTAGCGTTGTTGTTTGTTTGTTCTTTCAGCGCAAACGTTGTTTTTGAAAACTACGCTACTCGTCCGATCAACGAAGTTAAGCAACGTCGAGCTAGGTTAGTACTCCGATGGGTGACATTAAATACACTACTCCGTTTATAGATTTTAAAAAAATTAAAAAAAATTAAACACTAAAAAATAAAAAATAATAAAAAAAAATTTAAACAACACTTGTATACAAACGTGCTAAAAGGTTAAAATTATATTAAAGTGTACATATCAACATTTTTGAACTAACTTTTTCGTTTGGAAGATTAAAGCGTTGTGCGATAGTCGGTTATATATATTATATAGATAACGCCCAACTCTTTTATATAGAGATAATACTGTTATATTACTTATGTAAACAGTTGTTTAATACATTTGAATAGAATATCTATATAAACTTTTCTAACGGTCACAAACCTGTATAAATACTGTAAGAATTACTTCCACCACATGGATCGTTTGTTGAGTCTTTACAAAAAGCTTCACAATCAGAATCACTCGCTGATTGGCTGAATTGATTTCCACAGTAACATTTAGATCCGTTCTGGTATTTAAAGTTAAAAATTTAAAAAAATACTCAGTTTACAGTTTTTTAGAACCATAAAACAAATTGAAAATTTACTTTTAACGCGGCAAAAGTGTGAAATTCTGATTCAGAACAACGAGTTAAACAATTCGTTATATTAAATGGCCCATTTATAGAATATTCATTAAAATTTTCTAAATTTGAAAAACATCCAATGTAATGACGCTGATATTCTTTAAAAATATCTTTAGATTGAACAAACGGCAATGTGTTGCATATCCAACACATTATTATAAGTAATAAAGTTTGGAAGGTAAGAGTTAGATTCTTCATTATTCAGGTCCTAAAAATAAGCCAAAATTAAAATTTTCTAAAGAAAAATGTTCCAATGAATACGTTACAGGTACAAGAAGTTCTTAATGTGTTCACGATAATAAGGATTATATATTTGAGAGCAAATCGAAAGCATGTAAGCACTTCTTCTGATGGCTGCCAACTCGTCTATTTATACTATTTATATACTCTCCCAGCCTCACTCAATAGAGGCTTCAAAAACCCGCACATTCTAAAAATCTATACTTCTAATACTAAACTGTTCTTCCAAAATAGCTGATGACCAAGGAATAAAGTAGTAGTAGGTACTTTTCAAAAAATTTCAAAACCTTATTTATTTTTTCCTCTATGAGGAACGATGAATTGTAAATATTTGTGATAATAATAAAAAGTTGGCCTTCATGAACAAAAAAGTTCCCCACCCCTGCTCTACAGCTTTCTAATCAGTTCACTTTGTTGACAATAAAAAGATATAAAAATTGTTATGTTACTGAATATTTATAATAAAAAAAATGTCAAGATTTAAGAACATTTACGAATGAGCTGTAAGAACTTACTTTTTTGTAGTGCAAGATTATGTTTGACTGTTAGGAATAAAAATAAACATTATTGTTTAATCAGATTAATATTGAGTTTGTATTAAAAAAACTAACAACCTAATATTGAAAACTCAGAGTATTTTTTTGCTTCACAGAACCACAAATTTGTTTTTATATTTTTCCACATAATTATTGAATATAGTACAACTATTTTATCCACAATTATTTTTTTTTAAAGTAAATATGATTAAAGTATTTAGTGTATTCAAGTATTTTGAACTTATTAAAGCTTTTTATTTGAATGAACTAAAACTGTATATAAACGTTTTGTCGTTTTTAAGTTCTATTTTTTTATTTTTTTTATAATCATCTTATCTCTAATAGTGCATAGAATTTAAATCGTAAGGCGAAAAACAAATATTTGATCTGCCGTGACCCATTCAGCTCAGCAAAATCCGTTACTCTTTTTATAGGCGCTTCAATAAAAACAACCATGCAATGGAACAAATGCTCATAACAACAAAATAATGAAGTCAATAAAACAATCAGTGGCATAAACTGTTAAAGAATTAATTTTTTATAAAACAAAATTAGTAGAAATTAGTTCTTTATTTCTGAAAACAACGGAATATTATATAAGATGGTTAAAAACAATTTGTAAGTAAATTATGTAATAAATAATACATGATATGACACATGCTTAAAAATAATTTATTTGTTATGTAAACAAATAATATGTAACGTTTCTTTATAGAGTGAAAAAATAAATATATAATGAAACTAAAAAAGAATATATTTAAATATAATGTGTAAATATATAACACAAACTATAAATTGCTTATATAAATAGTTTATGATATAACCTTTAAATTAATTTAATATAATAGTTTACAATTTTTACCATTAAAACAAAAAGAGCTTTGAAGAAAAAGAATAAGATAAATGAGTAGTATATTGTTTCAAATTTAGATGGTTTACGATAGTCTGTCAGTGATTTATATTGTCCTATGGGAAAGGTTGTTGTTTTAATACGTTTCTCGTTTGTGTCATTAGCGAAATGAACTTAAGAGAAGTGCTGTAGTAATATATGATCAGCTGATATGACTGATAGATCGATTATAAATTTTTAATGTGTCAAGTTTGTAAAAATATAATTGAAAACTAAATCTGCTTTATTAAAAACTTTTTCCAAGAGTTTTTTCAAAGCTTGAAGAATTGTAGGGCATTACTGGGCAGAATAAATTGACCCTCATTTAAAATTCAATACCCATTGATTTTTTTATTTCAGTAATTTTGATTACTATTAAAAACAAGTTACCTACCAATGCTGTTCTAACGCATAACTTCAAATTTGTTGTTGAAATGAAAAACTTATTACAGCTTGACATAGAATCAATCAATACTCACAGGCCTGTTGTCAAATCCAGGATTGTTAAGTTTTTTTATACACCCATTGTGTTCCTTAACGGTTTTATTGTTTTTCTTGAGCAAGAATTAAAACATTGTTCATTCAAGTGCACAGGCGCGTAGCAAAAGGAAGACATAGAGGAATGACAGAAATGACTTACTTTTTCCAGGAAATTAGCAGTGTTGGAAAAAGTACTGTGTTTCAGTACTTAGTAAAAGTACAAGTAACGCCTCAAAAAGTTACTTAAGTAAAAGTAAAAGTATTTGCTAAAAAATGTACGTAACTAAAAGTAAAAAGTAACAGCACTTTAAAGTTACTTTTAAAGTAAAATGTAAAAGTAATGAAGTCGCTTTTGTTATGATCATTCGTCAATCATCTAATTTTTATTTTATCGTAATTCCATCGTCTTTCAAACGCTATTGCCCTAATTACTCAACTGGATAAACATTTTCTTTAAGCTCTCATTTCCAGCAATGATGTTCATGTCATCTGATCGGTTCTGGAGATACTGCATAAGAACTTCATAGTCAGACACAGTTGACTTTCTGCGATCAAAGAAACTGTCTTCTTCCTCACCATCGGCTACTGAAGAATGAGATAATCCAGATTTACATGTTTCTTCGGAGTTCGACGGAGAATTGTGGAATGCTGAACACGTAGCTGTTTTAGGTCTTAAAACCTTTAGGTTTGCACAGCAAGCATGTGAACCTGAACGTTTTAGCTTCCATCGATTCAGATCTGAACATTGTGACCAAATATGGCCATGGGTGTTCTTTATTAAGTTCATTATTGTTACGCCTATCATCGCCACCACTCTGTTCACGTTCGCTCCTTTGGAAGATTCCATAGTAGTAATGTCGAACAATCTATTGTAAACCAAAACATGTATGACCGCGAAAATCTTAGTAATCATAGATGATTAATAACACATCGATTTAAACTTTGTCGTTTTATTAATTTTTTACAGTACTTTGTAACGTTTCGTCCTGGAAAAGTAACGAAGTAAAAGTAAGTCCGAAAATATTACTTCGTTACAAGTAAAAATACTGAAAATAATGTGTATTCCGTTACAGGCAAAAAGTACGTCGGATGTACTTAAGTAAAGTAACGCGTTACTTTTACTTCGTTACCGAACAACACTGGAAATTAGGAATGTATCTTTCTTTCTCTCTCTCTTTCTCTCTATGTATATATATATATATATATATATATATATATATATATATATATATATATATATATATATATATATATATATATATATATATATATATATATATATATATATATATATATATATATATATATATATATATATATATATATATATATATATATATATATATATATATATATATATATATATATATATATATATATATTTGATTTCAAAGAGCCAGCGGAAACGAGAGAGCGACCGGGAACAGGAGTGCGAGCGAAAAATGGAGAAGAAACGGGAGAGCGAAAAAGAGCAGGAAAGCGAGCGGAGCAAGACGGAAAAAACGGGAACGAGAAAATGAGAGGAAAAAAAACAAAAGAGGGAGATAAAGCAAAATAGAGAAAAAAACGATAATAAATTTAAAAAATCCGGGCAACGGCGGGTAACCCCACAGAAATTATATAAAAAGACATGTCTTAAATAGTAGTTTTATTTTTAAATTCGTAAGTGTTTAATTAGCTACGGGCGCCTTATTTTTTTCAGTTGTCATTGGAAAAGGACCGTTGTATTATTGTCCCAGAAATCTTTAATTTCCAAAACGAACTTGATTTTTAGCGTAGAAGATTTATAACAAAAAGAAAGCAAGCTCTAATCCGCTGAGTACTTTCGGGTTTTTAGTCTTCCGCCGAGTACTTTTAAATTTCCTGTTTTCCAAGCTTCAAAAACTATACGACATTTGTGTACTTGGCTCTATACATTCGGTTGCAGTATTTCATCAGACTGACTTGCTGTGTGCGTTAAGTAATCGTCAGACGTAATTGAGTAAGGAGTGATACACTCTTTCAGGCATCTTCAGTCTTGCATTTGTTTTATTTTTGAAATTTTGTTGTTATTGAGATTCCCTAATATATTTTGTTTGTTTGATTGATTAACGTCTGTATCTGTCTGAGACAGTTTAGACAAGATGTATTTTGAGTATTCTGTGTTTATGGGTGCATGACTTGCCTCACACCAACCCCTAATGTACGCCGTGCTTTTTTATATAAACTTCTTGTGTGTAACTCAGTCACATGAAAACTTGAAATGATTTTGACTAATGCAAATTACGACAAAACCATTGCATTAAATTGATCAAAAATCATTTTTCGTGAAAGTAATTTTATTGGACATTTACATTTTACCTGTTTACAAGTTTTTGAAACAAACAAATACAAACTAAATACTTAAAAAAATCAGAACTGCCAAAACAACCCGGAACCAAATGCCAAGCGTCAAAACGTCCAGCGCCAAAACAGTCGTGCCAACACGTCTGTTGTTATAACCCTGGGGCCAAAAGAGTCGTGCCAACACGTCTGTTGTTATAACCCTGGCGCCAAAACGTCGCGTATCCGTCTGTATGAACCACCTTTTGCGCGGTCATTATGTTTTATGCTCGGACATGTTGTTACATGCGTTTGCTACCGATTATCTAGAATATAGTTCTTTCGAATTGACTTGTAATAATAGTAATAAAAAACAACTGTGTAAGATTATTAAATCACAAATTCAGCATTGTATAATTTAACTTTACATCATCTTGTAAAATTAAAATTGGGTTATTTTTAGTATTAATAACTGACATAAATTACAAATATAAATGACTTAATTGAAAAAAGTTGAAAAATAGAGCGAGTTGGCTGTTTACACATAGACGGCTTACTTTAAGCATAGCAACTAATATAAACACCAAACAGTTGATAAAAACAGGTTAAACAGTGTCAACGGCAAAATGTTTTACTCAAAACAGAGCCTCAAAAAGTAGACTCTATCTAAAAAATATAAAAAAACACCGGAAAATTTCACCATTGAAAGCTGGATACATTTTAAACACTTAAGCAATTAAACAGTCAATTAAATTTTGCTTTGTTATCTGTCGTATCTTTTATGGGTCCCAGTACTTGCTGGGAACCTTGTCCAATGGCATCCTTTGAACTCGTTGTCGGCTTTTCGCTACTTTCTCTTGACAAACTTATGGTTAAATCCTTAAACCATTTTCTTGGAGTGCGGTGTTTTTGGTAGAACCTAATCCATGCATTTCTAAGTGGCTCATGTCGTAGGTTGAAAAGAACTAAGATGAAAAAGCCTTGTAACGAGTTGAAGATTGTAAACAGATATTGCATAACGAGAGCCACTTCGCCAAACGAGAATAGAGCGAAACTCCATGTCAGACCTAAAATAAAATAAAAAAAAAAAAAATTTAAAACAGAAAAAACTATATATAGCAAAAACAACTATTAAAATTACCCATGACAACAAAACAGCACATTCCTGTTTTAACTTGAATGCTAGTAAGACGTTCGTCAGACTGATTATTTGGTGTTTTTTTCAAATTAGCAATATTCCTAATAATGATTATAAATAATATAAAATTGATGAATTGTATAGCACCAAGTGGAAGCAGGAAAGCATAATGGACAGCCTGTTTATCCAACCAGCAGCTTAAAGGCAAAAATTATATGAAGTTTCAACTATTATTCATTATAAATATATTTCTTAAATTTGTGTCGTTTTTAATTATCAACTAAAAAAATGTTTGTCGTTCTAAAATATTCGCTAAATACTTTTTTTGTCTTTCTTAGATATCAACTGAATTAATTTTTGACATAAGCTTATTCTATATCAATACTGTATTAAAACTTACTAGTTTTTCTTTTCTTTTACTTCATTTTCTACTCCATAGAAATTGTGACTGTGACCAACTGCCAGAGTTATTGAGACAACCAAAGCTGGAAGTCCTTTTTTATTAAAATATTTACATTGGTAATAACAGTAATAATTCTATTTTTTAACTTTTTTAAGTCTCCGTTCATTTTACAAATAAAAATTTTTTTTCCAGATTTACCCCAAGCAGGTAGTGTAACTTTCCAAAAAAATCGTTCAATGTGAGTATTGAAGACTTTGACAAACATGTAGTACTGAAGAACAGCTTCAACAAGCATCCATGAAAATGAAGCAAGAAGGAAATAATGCAAAGATATTGCTACAGCCATGCAAAGTTCTCCGTGTTCAGTTTTATCTAATCCAAATAATATCAGCAGATTCACAATAATCAAAGCCGCAGCAAGATTAAACAGAGCTTTTTGAAACTGAGTTTTTTTATAACTTCTGCCAAAGTTAAGATATTATTTTGGGAAAAAAAAATCAACTGATATTGTCTTGTACACAAAAATCAACCTGAAAATCAGTTGACCCAGTAAGACAAGTACAAGAGAAACAATTGAAAGTGTCACTCCTATGATTGTTATCACACTCAATATTTTAGTCGCTTCTTTTTCTATAGTATCAGTATAACCCTAGCAATGATACAATTTTTATTAAAAATGTTATTCTTAAATTTTGGTTAACAAAAAATTATATTATTTAAAAGTAATCATATGAAACGAAATTTAATCAAAATTAATATTTTCAAAACTCTTACAGCGAAAACTGCAAAAACTGTAAGATGATCGCTGAGACATTCAACTTCATTTTTTTCACTGTCATACCATGCCAATGACATTCCTTCTGCTGACCATTTCCAATTTTCTGAGTTGTCATATTTTTCATTGACAAAGAGACATTGATGTGAACTGCTGTGATTCTAATAAGCAACAACGATCAGTGGTTTAGAAATTTTTTTTAAATGTACTTCTGACTACCCTCTATTCCCCGGTCAGCCGGTCATCGGCTATTTTTGGAAGCAAAAAATTTATAGAGTTTTAAAAAATGTTAACAGAAAAAATTGTTGAGAAAAGTTTTGTTCCTGTCTCACTGTGGCTCAAAAATAAAAAAAATCATGGCTTATTTTAAAATATCTTAACCGGACTTTGACATAATTAAAAAAAAATGACGGTTTTTAAAAAGAAAAACACGTTAACTTACAATTTTAACAAACATATTTAATCCGATCAATTTTATTTCAATAATACCTCAAGCATTTGAAACCGTAGTCGAATTTTTTTTGTCAAGTTATCTACTTTGAGATCTCGAATTGACACTTGCAAGATGTGACTGCTAATTGTGAAGTTATGTTTTGGTTTGATAAACAGCTCATTGGAAGTGTAAAACACAAAACTGGTTTTTAAAGCTGTTTGTTCATCCAAGTTAACATTTAGCTGCGAATCTGATTAGTTAGTGCAAAGAAAATTATTCTATACGATTTTTTAATTTATGTTTAAAATAGCTTAGAATATCTTTGAAACCACCTTTTCTTATTGAAGCATTGCTATAAACTTCGTTTGGTAAAAAAACTGCCACAAACGAATCCGTAGCATTTGACAAGTTGTTTGTGTAATAATTATCTGTTGTAACGATATCGCCAGAAGCTAGTAATGTAATGCTTTCAATTTCATTGCTAGAATTGTGGCTCAACTGACTGATGTAGACTGCAATTCCTGGAGTTGACCAGGTTACGGTTTTAGTCGATTCGTTTAGCTTAACCTTCGAAACGGTCGTATCGACCAATTGGACAAGCCTGTTAGTTGATAAAATTGAAAATATTAAAACTATTAAGTTATTATTATTATTATTCAAAAACAGCTGCAATTGTTTCAATACTTCAGAACCTAACCGGTTAATTGAAGAAAAATTGTTTTGAGACTCTAACATGCTGCTGTTCAAGTTTTTCAAAGTATTGCTAACTGTTCCAATCAGATTTCTTCCAACCTTTCAACAACAAAAAATTTGTAGGGCTTGAAAGACCTATTTTTTAATCATTAATACCTCTTCTTCTATGGCGTCTTCACGGTCAAGTCTCGATTTCAAAAATTCAGTAAATTTTGAAACTTCTTCTAGAGATATTTCTTTGGTTGTTTGCGTTTTATTTAATGACATTTTAGCCACGATAGAAATCGAATCATTACTGGCCTGTGCAAAACAGGTTAACTAGTTTTCAACAAATCAATTCACTCACAAATCAATTCACTCACAAAAACTCAAAGTAACCTCAATTTGACTTATCATTTGTGATAAACTATCTACTTTACACATATGAGGCTTTGAATTAAGCCATGTGAGGTTTTTCCAACTGTAGCCATTTTCTAAGTTACCTTCACATCTAGCTAATAACTTAACATTTGTTAAATCCCATTTACCTTGCAAGAGTAATAACAATTTTTTTATTGTATTCATAAAAACACATTTTTTTTATTTATATAAATCAAAGTAAATATAATAACCTCCTTCATTACATGTTATATCTCCGTATTTTTCTTCTCCTGGTAGTCCATAGTCAAATGAAATATGAAGATCATCCTGAGGCCACGTTTGTTTGACACAACCTACTATATATAAATGCCCATATGTATTAATTCTGCTACAAAAAAGACATTTGAATTCAGTTACTTACTATGAATGATTGGTTCACTCAATGACTTAAAATATTATATTTTTCCAGAAATGGCTAAATAAAGAAATTTTTTCGATTGCTGATGTATAATTAAAAATTAGGCAAACTTCTGAAATATCAAAAACTCCTGAATCAGTTGTCTCCCCTAGGTGTTTTTCACATTAGAATTGAAAAATACAACTTGTTAGTGACATAAATCACATACATGGACAGCGGTAATTTAGCTACAGCCGTTGTCTAATCCCATGAAGATCGATACAATAATTCTCATACCCCCCAAAACGTTGGACAAGTCCGCAACTTTTGTGAACCGCTCAGCCATCATAGTTCATTTGTACAACGCATCAAAAACCTATTTATGATGCTGGACAGCATAACGAGAAATCAGCAGTTTATTGAATAGTGTTTGAGTCGTCTATGTATTTTCAAAAAAATGTTAAGCAATGAAGAATGGGAAACGATTGGAAATTTGGTCCGATTTCTCATTTTTTTTCAAACTGTGAGGAACCAGGAATTTCTCGTCTGGAAAGCATGTACCAATTTTTTTCAAAACAACATGCTCATGACCTTGGATCATAAACTTTCAATAAAAGATTTACATTTAATAACAGCAATGCATAACCCACTTCAACGTAGGTTCTAGGTGCTAGCTAGGTTAGAGGAGTTGCTTTAAATATGAAAGCTTCCCGGCTGGACTCTAACTCACTGCCTAGTAGCCCATGTCAACGGAAAACTTATCGGGTAAAATCGTTTCTCTCCTTGGATAATGTAAAAGAACAGCACCTCTGAGCTTTGTAAAAGGCGCTATATAAATTACCACACATTTACATTTTCCAACGCGCTTTAACCGCAGTCCAAGAATATTACTTCACAGATCACAACATGACTGTTGTGGATATTCTTAAACGAGCATTGCAAAATTACGTTGGTTATTTGCAGACAAATCAAGAAGAAAAAAGTATTTGCTGTACTAATCAGATAATAATAACGGTTGCCAAGGTTGTTGTGGATAGCTGGCTTAGTCGTTATGGAGTAGGGGAGACCTGGCACCCTTGATAGCAATACACCCTTGATGCTATAACGTTTTTTCATTACCTACTTAATAAATCGAATAAAGCACGACACCAGTCTATTGAAAATATCAATTCTTCGTTCCTCCTTTTTTTTTATTTTGGAGTTGTGGTTTCGATTTTATCGATATAATTCACTTTTTAAGGTAAAAAGTAATTTTTTCACTGTTTTTATGAATGCTCTAGCTAAAAAAATAATGCAATGTTTTTGATGTTTTATATACCATTTTGAAGAAAATTTGTTCTAGTTTAAAGCGTTTGTTTTTAGCAGCAAGGATTCCTTAACTAGTTAGATTTGACTTATTTTTGAGAAATGATGATTTGGGCACACTTGATAGCAACTCGCACAGGCACCTTTGATACTAGTATCAAAGATGTTGATACTAGTATCAAAGGTCCCTTGAATTTCTTATCAAGGGTACCACCAAAAGCAGAATAATAGAATTTTTGATTAATCAGTGAAATTGATTATGTTTTATCACTGAGCAACCGCCTTCAATCGTCATACAGTCAATGAATTTTTTGATAATCTGCGAAAAGTGCGGATTCGACATGAATTTGCACCACAGAACATCTACAATGTTGATGAAACATGCCTAACAACTGTTCAGAAACCAGTTAAAATAATAGCTGGTCGTGGTGACAAGCAAGTCGGCAGAATAACACCTGCGGAAGGAGGAACTCACATCACGGCATGCTGTGCTGTAAACGCAATCGGAAATCTCATTCCGTCGTTGTTTATTTTTCATCGAGTCTACAATAAAGACACTATGATTTCTGGTGGTCTACCTGGCTGTGTCGGGGCTGCAAACCCATCAGAGTGGGTGAATGCTGCAACGTTCATACAGTTGTTCAACAATTTCATTTTCCACTCCACACAAAATGTTCTGTCATCAATCCAGGGTTGCTACTGCTTGATAACCATGAAAGCCATATATTTTTGGATAGTCTGGATTTGGCAAAACAGAATGGCATCACACTGCTCATTTTTCACCTCACTGTAGCCACAAACTTCAACTACTCGATAGATCAGTCTACGATCCATTGACACGATTTTACAACGCTGCATGCGATGACTGGGTTGTTTCTAATCCAAGGCATATGACGATATTTGACATTGTTGGAATTGTAAGCAAAGTTGATAAAAAAAGCTTTCACTCCATCTAACATCATAGCAGGATTCAAGGTGGCTGAAATTGGGCCTTTCAATGCAAGTATTTTGAATGATTTTAGCATCGTATGTTACAGATCGTCCAGAACCTGTTGTTGGTGAAGATTCTGGCAAAATAAATCAGTCACTGTTGATCAAACTCCTGACGAAAATGATTTAACTAGTCAGTCAACCATAAGTCTACAATCCCGTCTTGAAAAACTGAAACCCTTTCCAAAAGCTGCAGCTAGGAAAACTGTTCGAAAACATCAGCAACAACGCACAAGAATTCTAGCTGACACGGAAGTGATGAATGCAATTCGCATGCAGCAAGATAATAAAATGAAAAAAAAAATCCACTGCAGAAAACAAGAAGAAAAAAACACAGATTGCAAAACTCAACAAGTCTGATGAAACAGATAAGCAGAGTGGAGCAAGCGCAATGTCAGTTAGTCAGTCATCCATTCCAGACGCTAGTCTTGATGCTTCAAGTGACTTCCAGCCATTTGCGACAGAGATTAGTGTTCCTAGCAAAAAGAAAAAAAAGCTGCTTATTCAATTAAGAGATAACTCTGCCAATTTTGAATTTAGTATCAAAGGTGCCAACATAGTATCAAAGGTGCCAACATAGTATCAAAGGTGCCAACATAGTATCAAAGGTGCCAACATAGTATCAAAGGTGCCAACATAGTATCAAAGGTGACAACATAGTATCAAAGGTGCCAACATAGTATCAAAGGTGACAACATAGTATCAAAGGTGACAACATAGTATCAAAGGTGGCAACATAGTATCAAAGGTGCCAACATAGTATCAAAAGTGCCAACATAGTATCAAAGGTGCCAACATAGTATCAAAGGTGCCAACATACTATCAAGGGAGACATAGGCACCCTTGATACTATTTTGAAAATTTTCAGTTTCAAATATAACTTTTTTACCAAATATTTTTGAAATAAATGTTTTACACAGTTATTTCGGATATTTGAATATCTATTAAATTCACCTAAGAACTCACAAAAAACCCCAACAGTTTCGTCAAATTAAGAAAAAATCGAAATTTAGTATCATAGGTCCCTGGTCTCCCAGAACTTTTATTTAGATCAGGTCAGGAACTTTGATTCACAATATTCACAATATTAAGTACCGTGGTTAAGGCAAACATAAAACCTGCACAATTTTCTTTTACCCACAGTCAAACGGAATAGCGATTCTTTATTAAGCTACTTAACATTATTTCTCTAAAATGATGTGTAAAATGATGGGTTACCCTAAACAAAATGTTTTTTTGTACGGAAGCTAAAATTTTCTTGAGATCTTATGTAAAGTTAAAGAAAAGCATGTGAAAATAGAATCATTTTCGTAATTTAATAAAGTTGAATAGTTAAACTTTTGTTATTTTATTACACACTTTTACTTAACTAGATTTCTCTGTCTGTCTGTCGTCAAGTTTTGCAATCAATTTTAAATTAAGTCATTTATTTCATTTAATGATCGGTAGCAAGACCAATGTAGTTTTTATTACTGACCTTTATATGAAATTGGAAAATGAAAATGTTCAACATTAGGTTTTCTTTATTTCATTTAATGATATTCGATAGAGAAAATATTCCAAATTTTGTATAAAAAAAAGTTGTGAAAAATTTGAAAAAAAATCAACTAATTTTTAGTTCAGTTAAAACTTTTTTTACTTCAGTTGCAAACGTTGAACTGAAACAATTAGTTTGTGCCAATATCTGCTCCGATAAACGCGACAACTTTTTTAGTTTTAAAACAGTTTGTGATTAGTTGAGCCTGCAAAACTAGACCGGCTTGAGAGTTTGACACAAAAGTATTAAAATATGAAATTATAAAATAGAAAAAAATGTTGTTGCACAAGAAAAACGTTTTGAACAAGTAATACTGACCCTTCGGGTTCGTTGGTAATAGCTGGTTGAAGCTGTAAAAAAATAAATTCATTTTGAATTAAATCATGTTTTCAAAATTTTTCTTTTAACAACACGTCGTATATGTGTATCTAATTGTGATGGCGTTAATATTGTTTATTTATAAAAAAAACATTATTATCTAAAAAAAAAAACATTGGATGAAATTTTTTACCGTAACTGTAATATTTTGGGTGTCATTATAAGTCTTTAATTTTCTTTTTTCTACCTCAGTTGGGACTTTTTAACTGTCCCTTATCCTTTATCCAGGCTTGGGACTGATTTGCAAGAGCAAGGCGGAGTTAACACAAAAGTTGACAAACATTAAAGTATAATTTGTATAGCTGCGTGTTAATCACGATTAGTTAATTGAATTACCGCTAATTTAATAAAATAGCATCATTAAATGTTTGTACAACAAATCTCAATTGCGCTACAAAATGGCCTTTAAATACGCTACAGTATTCTATCAAGGCATGTACGATATTAGTAGTACAGAATTAAATGTTAGTACACATAAAAGGGCCTATTTAAATGTAACGCTTCATTAGGTTGAGTCTGTAACGCTTCACATGGTTTTATCTTCTATTGCTTTGCTTGTCAAATGTTTATTATTAAGAGTTCTTATACAGAAATTGCTATCTTTGAAGAACTTAAAATTTCTTCAAAAATTTAAAATGTTGTGACAGACAAACGGCTAATTTCAATAAAGCACTCAGTTTGTTCAAACTAGTTCCCCCATTAATCGAAAGTGATGAGCTCGATATTCGATAGAGAAAATATTCCAAAGTTTGTAAAAAAAATTGGGAAAAAGTTAAAAAAAATTCAACAAATTTTTTAGTTCAGTTAAAACATTTTTCACTTTAGTTGCAAACGTTGAGCTGAAACAATTAGTTTGTGCCAATCTCTGCTCCGATAAACGCGACCACTTTTTAGTTTTAAAACAATATGGTCGCGTTTTGTGATTAGTTTAGCCTAAAAAAACTATACCGGCTTGAGAGTTTGACACAAAAGTATTAAAATATGAAATTTTAAAAAAGAAAAAAAATGTTGTTGCACAAGAAAAACGTTTTGAAAAAGTAAAACTGACCTTTCGGGTTCGTCGGTAATAGCTGGTTGAAGCTGTAGAAAAATAAAATCATTTTGAGTTAAATCAAGTTTTCAAAATTTTTCTTTTAACAACACGTCGTATATAATTGTGATGGCGTTAATATTGTTTGTTTATTTATATAAAAAAAAAGCATTATTATTTAAGAAAAACATTAGATGAAATTTTTTACCGTAACTGTAGCATTTTGGGTGTCATTATAAGTCTTTAATTTTCTTTTTTCTACCTCAATTGGGACTTTTTTAACTGGACCAGGTTTAATTTCCCGAACCTTTTAGTGAAAAACTTATTTATTAAAACCTGTATTCTGAAAGTTTTTTTACCTTGCAAACAAAAATTTTATTTATGAAGCAGAATAACAATGGTTTTCTTAGCAGTGCCGGAAAACATGTGATATGTTGTTTATCGAGAGCTAGAATCACGCTAGCATTTATACGCTTGCTATTTTCTAACATTTGTACAATTCGACTACAGATGAAAAAAAACGTAATATAACAAAAAAATCAATTATTTAGGTAGAGTTTGTTTTTATTTAGCTAGTAATACACCAGGTGTATATGTCAAAAAACTGTAGCGTGCGTTTCAAAATATAATATTACATTCAAAATCATTCTCATAAAAAATTGAAAAAATGTAATCAAATAAAAAATGTATTTATTTTTAAAAGAGTAATAAAAACAATATATAGAAAAATATTTTAAAAGCAAAAATTAACTCACCTCATAATAATATTGCATCTCCGGATTAGCTTCCTCTATCCCATGATGGGTCTCTAAACTAAAATTGCAACTAACTGCTAAGATTATTTTGTAACCGGAACTAACCCAAAAGTTTCTGTCGTAGATCATATTTGATCTTTTTAACTGCCCCTCCTCCTTTGTCCAGGCTTGGGATTGGCTTGCAAAGGCAAAGTAGAGTTAACTCAAGAGTTGACAAAGATTAAAGTATAATTTGTATAGCCGCGCGTTAATAACAATTAATTAATTGAATTAACGCCAATTTAAAAAAATTATGTCATTAGTTGTTTTTATTATAAATCTAAATTGCGCTACAATATGGCCTTGAAATGCACTACAGTACTCTATTACGTTATGTAATACAGAAAACCTTCATCTTCCCTCGCGCCTTCGACCACAATCTACAAACGACAATCAATTCTTTTGACTGTATCACTACGCAATCTCTTCCAAACTCGATAGATCTTATGTCATCTGCCATTATTGCGTTGCGTATTTAAAAACCACGCCATATTTGTCCTTGTAAAAAGTAAAGTTATTAATATTATGTAAATATCACAACCACTTAGCAAAAAAGGCATTTCATGATTGTAAATAACTTACACTCATTTTGGCAGAAGTCAATATTGCCCCCCATTGCACAAAATTTCCCTACGACCAGGGTCAAACCAAATAATCGGAAAAATCTATTTCTTTCTTGGTCTTTTAGTTATATTTATTATATTTATGTTGCCTACAAATTGCGAAAAACATCTTTGTAGATCCTTTAGTTCTTCAGCCCTTTCATATATTATTATTATTAAACAGTTGATAACGCAACATATGTCAATCAAACTACATTAAGTAATAATGACGAAAAAGCAGTTGCGTTACAGTGAAAGGCAAACGTTAACTAAAAAATTACTAACTATTAGTTAAACTAATTTTGTTTAGTTAAATGCAAAGTTTAATTGAGTCAAAAACGGTTAGTACAAATGGAAATTTAACTACTTTTTTAGTTGCCTAAAATTTTATCAAAAAATTAGTTTTCTTTAAGATGTAAAATATCAAATCAAACTTTATGTTTGTCAGTTCTTGGGTTTACACCGACCAATATTTTGTTTTCAATTATTTTTTCCACCCTTGAACGCCCCTGTGTAATAGTGCTATAAATATTCAATAGATATGCAATTATGTAATACAGAATAAAATGTTAGTACACATAAAAGGGCCTATTTAGAAGTTACGCTACCTTATGTTGAGTCCGTAAGCACTTCACATAGTTTTATTTCCTAATGCTTTTCTTGTCAAATGTGTATTATTAAAGGTTTTCATATAGAATGATAATCGATAGATGTGCCAAAATTTGTAAAAATGTTGAAAAATATTCAAATATTTTTTTAATTCAGTTGAAACTTTTTCTTATTTTATTTGCAACTAACAGTTTAACTAAAGTTACTAATTTAAAAGTTTGTAAAAGCTTAGCTAAAAAAAATAGTTTGTGCCCATCTCTGCTCCAATATAACACGAGAACATTTGTAGTTTTGAAACGGTTGTTTAGGTTGGACCGGGTTTTGTAATTAGTTGAATCTGCAAAACTGGACCCGTTTAAGATTCTGACACATAAGAATTTAAATATGGAATTATAAAATAGAAAACCGATGACAAGTATCATTGCACAAGAAAACGTTTTAAACATATAATACTGACTGTAAAGGCTCGTTGGTATAAGTTCGTTGAAGTTGAGGCTGTAAAAAATAAAAGCAATCTAAATTATATCATGTTTTCAAAATTGTTCTTTAACTTCACGCCGTATGTGTGCATATAATTGTTACGGCGATAGTTAGATCTATTAACACGTTCTGCACCAACTTCCTTTTATCCGATCCAGCTATAAAAAATTTCAATTATGTATTAGTGGGGTGGGCCGGTGTTGCACGTGGTTTTTAAAAGTTTTTCTAATGTTTTTCTCTCGTTTTTTTGCTACTGTTTCCATCCCCGCTTGCTCTCCTGCTCCTTCTCGCTCTGAAAACCTTTACGATTGTTTAGTGTGTAAATAATTAACCGCCAACAGATATACCTGCGGGTAAAAAGTCCACGGGTACACTATTTTACCCGTTGGTCGGGTACGGGTAAGAAAACAATTGAAGGGCTGGGTCGGGTACGGATTTTGTCTTACCCGCGCAGCCTCTGCATGTACCACTCTAACACCACTTTGTAGCACCCAGCTCACAGGCTATCCTACAAAAACTTTGGCAAATTGCCAAGCGCATCTCAGCAACTTCGGAATCGCTGCGGAATCTCTCCCGACACGCAAGTGGGAACTGCCATACTCAGGTGCCTCCAAAACCCAAACTTGCAGCTTTGCTCTTAGAGGTTTTAGCAAAGCCTGTTGATAAAAGCTAATAAAAATCCTGTGAGCAACAAATATATTCTAATAAACAATAAAAATAAAAGTTTTTAAAGCAATCTTATGTCTTACGATACTGTAACTTGAACATTTTCCATCCATAATCATATTCCAATTGTAGCCATCTTTGGTATTACCTTCACATTTAATCACTACAGACGCATTACCTTAAACAAGTTAAATATTTTTTAAAGGCTTATCTTTAATCCAAAAACAGCAAAATAAAGAAACATTTTATAGTTGACAAAATTTTAAGTGAAATTTAATAACCTTCTGAAAATTTACAGTATAAAATGATGGTTTGTTTTCCATCAGGATCTCCAGAGTCTATGCTAACTTCCACATTTTTGACCAGAAACGTTTTTGGTTTACACCCATCTGGTATATATAAGAAATATAAACAAGTAAAGAAAAAAACGAGTTTTTTAACAAAAACTTTAATTTTAAATACACTCGATTTAGAAATACGAAAGATGTTCAAATTGAAATTTTTTTCAATTGAATCATATATTGTCATCCAATATAAAGCTATGCTGAAATTCTCAGCTTCATAGCTAGTCAAAAAGCTTGTAAAATTTTACATGCAAGATTTGCGTACAGAGAAGGCCACACACACACACAAACAGAGATTGTAACCTAAATAAAAGTTTGTAAAAAATAAAAAATAAAAGTAAAAAAATCTGTTGATAGTATTTAAATTAACTTAAAATTAAAAAAACAAATAGAATAAAGTTAGGTAAAAAATTTAAATTAAATATAAAATTAGGTATAACAATAAGCTCTAACCTTGACTTGTTTCGAAATCAGGTCTTTCTGTTTTGAATAAAAAAAACATTAACGTTGTCGGTGTATACTTTTCATGAGCTTTTAATTAAAAAAATTACTAACTTATTTCAAAAAATTCCGGATACTCCTTTGCTTCACAGAATGTCGAGTTTTTCCGTAAACTGGCCCACGTAATTATTGAGTAAAATAACACTATAAATCGATGCAGTTTGATCATGTTTTATCCTTTTTATCTGAAATTTAATAAGATTTAAGTATTTAAATTAAAATGCGTTTAAAGTATTGGTCTTAAACAAAATTATATCATTTTAAACATTTATTATGTTGTATAATATTTGTTTAAGTTATATTTAACGTTAAAGATTTTTACAAATCTATCATTCTATATCGAGTAGAAGACCAGGAAATGATAAGTCACATAAACTGAAACGTAAATCGGACATGGAAATTTGATCAGTCATGTCCCATGCAGCTCAGCGGTTGCCGTTTTATAAGTGCCTCAACCGCTCTCAACAGTAATAGCGTAGCGGTGTATGATGGTGACAGTGCGCTATTTATTGCAGGAACCAATTTTATTAATTTTTTTAAGTCATTGTGCGCTTAAAATTTACAATTATTATTATTTCAGACTTATCTTTTACTGTATTTTAACTTTTTGTTATTTTAGTTTGTTTTTTACACATTATTATTTTATTAATCATTTTTGTGTCATTATTTTTTTCTCATAGTTCTTTAGTTTTTTTATGTTTTCAATTTTTCTCTCTCCGTGCTTAATCTCTTTTATTTTTTCTTGAGCTAAACACTTAGAGTATTGACATCAACATTGTTTTGACTTGTTATAAAACAAAATATATCTGCAGATGATTTACTCTGCTTTTATGCTTTGTTAAGCAAGATATCGGAACAGATTTCACGATATGAAGAAATGTTGTTTTTATTCGATCCATTGAGAAATCTATGAAAAGCAATGGCGAGCGTTAACGAGAACAGAATAAAAACAATAATTTTTATGTTTCCGTTAACAAGAATGAGAACAATAACGGAAATTAATTTCAAAACGTGAATAAAACTAGACCGGGAATTTTTCATAAAGAACGAAAATTAGGATTTATTTTCCGAACTTATGTATCACTGCTCAATGAGGAGCACAACAAATAAAGAAATACAACAAAAAAGAACAAGAGAAAACATGAAACGTAGTTCATCAACAAAAAAATGCAAACAAAAAAACAAGAATAAAAATATCCTAGAACTACGTATTGTTAATTTTTTCTCGGCGCGCCGCCGACGGTTTTTTAAATTAATATTTTTTGTCTAATCATTGTTGCAAATAATCATATGTGTATCTTTCTAGCGACTCCAGATATATGGAAAAACAATTATTGGCAACCGTACTACATGGCTGTAACCGTCTAACCGTACATTTAAGTCTTCAAGATTCCACGTTACAAGCTATGGTCCTTCGAACAGCTGTGTTCACTGAAGCTAAGACAAGGGTAAACATTGCTTCTGTATTTGTTCTCTATGGAGCAATATCAACACTAAACATATCTTTTTTTCAGACACTTAAAAGCTAAAATTAAGTGAACCATGGAAAACTTTTGTAATTAGGCGGCTACTGAATGAAAAAAAATTTCGGACCTCCTCTTACGAAATTCCTGGATCCGCCACTGCGCGTTATATTTGCGTTTAGCATTTTTTACTCTCGCGGTATCTTCGAGTGGCGCTATATTTTGGGTAGGGGAAATGGGGTCTATTTGATCTCTGTGGCACATTGGTCTTTCAGTAATAACGTAATTATTTGTAAATACAAATGCAATGCATAATTATTTAAAATTTTCATTTGTTTCCGTTCTATTTTTACAAACTTTTATTTAAGTTACAACCTCTGTTTGTGTGTGTGTGTGGCTTTCTCTGTACACAAATCTTGCAGGTTAAATTTAAGCAGCTTTTTGACTAGCTAGGAAGCTGAAACTTTCAGCATAGCTTTATATTGGATGACAATACATGATTAATTAAAAAAAAATTTAATTTGAACATCTTTCGTATTTCTAAATTGAGTGTATTTAAAATTGAAGTTTGTGTTAAAAAACTCGTTTTTTCCTTTACTTGTTACTATTACCTATGTTACAAATAATAAGTTTCTGTTTATTCTATAATCCACCGGTTGTTTGTTTTTATTCCCACAATGCTTTTAGCTAATGAGACTGGACGAGATATTATTTTTTTTATTTTTTGGGAATAAAATAGATTTCGGTGACGATGTTGATCAGCATCGCGGCCTAGAATTCATCCGATTAACGCCACGTTAAAGATCGTCAAAATAAAATGAAATGAATCATGAAACGATTGTCATCATCATAAATATGATCAAAAATATCATCATCCTTACCAACATTATCTCCATTCATCACTACCACCACAACCGTCATGATCATCATCATTTTTACGTCACTTTTATAAGATAGAAATAGAGTTTCAATTCAAAGAGAGTTAATTCCTGTTTCATAAACTCTCGTTTCTTTTTTCACAATAAGACTGGAGAAGTATATTTAACATATCGGTCACGTGATCTCAAAGTTGATAGGATGCATAGGTGGCGGATATAAGGGGGTGGTAGGGAGACGACCCTATCGATAAATATTGAGTATTGTAACCAAAATTGTTTTTCTTAGGCTGAGAATAGCTTCCTGCACGGTGTGTGCATGTGAGGGAGAAAAAAAAAGCTTATAGATGTTAGTTTGCTTGAATGCTTCAGAAGTTGTCCTCGTAAAAAAACGAAAACCTACTTGGTCGCTTTCGCGATGCGCTGTATAAAACCTAAGCTGCGCGATACCCTTTATATATATATATATACTGCTGACTCTTCACTAGCAAAATATTAACACGTTATCCGAAATCAAAAAAGTGTTTTAATTTGTTTTCCAGTTTGACTTTGTTAACTACATCTCCAAGTCAAGCGTTTTTCAACTGGTGATCAAATATTTATTGTTTTGATTCTGTTTTATTAAAAAAAAAACTAAATAGAGTGACGACCTTTTATTGATTCAAGTTAACTCTTTCATGTTTCTTATTATTACATTAGCCAAAATTTACGCGAAGCACAACGAACAAGTAGGGTACATGTTAAATGCACATGTAGCAGTGTACCAATGACGACGATTAACGTCTTAAACAGTAACAAGCAACTTCAAGATATTTTGTGTAATGTTATTAAAAAAAAATTATTAACTTTTTATCACATTTTATCACATTAAAATGTTTTGAATTTTTACACTTTCTGCTTAACAAAAATCAACATATTGAACTAGTTTTAATAGAAATACAATATAAAAGTACATAGGTGTAGTACCTATACCTAAAACAGCAAACTTGAAAAACTAATATTGTTTATAGCACAGCAACACATTTGGACACATGTTCAAAGTTAATATTTCTTTTAATTATAAACAACTAATTTTATTTTTTAATTCAAATAGATTTTATTTCTCTATCTGTCGCAATGAAGGTGTTTGTGGTACGTTTACTGCTGCTAGTGCTATCTCTGGTCAGACTTTTCTTGAAATCGCTGAACCAATTTCTTGGCGATTGATGTTTCTTAGAGAAATTTATCCATGCATTTCTGAGTGGTTCAGACCGAAGATTGAAGAGAATAAAAATGAAAAAACCTTGTAAACCGTTGAAAATTGTAAAAAAAAATTGCATGACAAGAGCCGTTTTTCCGGGAGCATGAGAAAATAGGCCAAAGCTCCACGTTAAGCCTATTAAAGTTAAATTTAATAAATTAAGAACTAAAATTAAATACTAAAAAGTTAAATATAAAAAAAGTAAATAATAAAAAAAGGTTTTAAGAACAGTGATAATTATTACAAATATGTCCAAAGGTTTCTGAAAATCACCCATGACAACGAAACAGCACATCCCTGTTTTGATTTGAACTCGAACAAAGCGGTTTTCTGACTGATTTCTTGGATTTTCCTTCAAGTTTGCAATATTTTTTATAATAATAACAAATAGAATCAAATTGATGAAAAAGACAATTCCAAGTGGAAGTTGGAAAGCGAAATAGAAAGCTTTTTCTGACAACCAGCAGCTGCATATAAAACGAATATATCCAATCGTTCAAATAATTATTTCAAATAACCTATAAAAATCAATTAATTTAAAAATATAAAAGCTTACTATTTTCCTCCCAGACCATACTGACTGTGACCAACTGAGGCCGTAATTGCCATGATTAAAACTGGGATTCCTTCATCGTTCAATTGATGTCAAAAAATGAAACAATTTTTTTAAGATAATTTGTTTTAGGAAATATTGCTAATTAATTATCTTAACAAAATTCTTTCGTTTTGGTATAAGAGGTTGTTAGTATTTATTACCACTTTTCAGATTTTTTATGTTATAAGAATTCTCTTGTTTTAGGAAATATTGCTAATTAGAGAATTTTTATAAAATAAAAAATTCAAAAAGTGGTTAAATTATAACAACCTCCTATATTAATATTCAAAAAAGCATTCTATCCTGTTTGAAAAATAGCCGATGGTTAGTTTGAGTAAAAGGCGCTCCACGTTTTAAGTTTTAAAAAATTATGTCATGTTCGTTATACGAATGTCCACAACTAATGCATGGCTCCATCAAGACATTTCTCACACAGCCCAGAGAAAAATGATTTTCTTCTTTTTAGTTCACAAAAAAGTGGTATTTAAAAAAAAAATTTTTAATATTTCATTTTTAGAAGCGAGTCGTAGTTTTCCAACAAGGAATAATTATGCTTAACTTTTAATTTCTCTTGCTAACAAAACTGCATTTTGGAGAATTATTAAATTGTTAATTACCCCAGGCAGGTAGTGTAACTTTCCAGAAAAATCGATCAATGTAAGTATTGAAGACCTTGACAAACATGTAATATTGAAGAACAGCTTCGACGAGCATCCAAGAAAATGAAGCAAGAAGAAAATAATGCAAAGCTATTGCTACGGCCATGCATAGCTCTTCATATTCTGTTCTTTCTATTCCAAATAAATACAAAAGATTCGCAACAATCAGAGCCACTGAAAGGTTTAGTAAACCTTTGTGAAACTGGATATTTTTACGAGACCTTTGTGAAAAATAGAAATTTCTTCTTAATAAAATCACAAAACGCAAACAAAAATACTAATAAAAATAGTAACTTTAAAACTATTTGTCCGAGGAGCACAAAAAGCAGAGAAATTGTGGACAGCGACACTCCTACGTCCGATATAACATCTAAAAGCTTTTCTGTAAAATCATCGTCTCCTGTAGCCTGTAACTCAAGCCATTATTAAAAATAATAATATCATACTCTTACTATTACTACTTTATCTACTACTAATACTACCACCATCACTACAACTAATACTACCACTCCTACTACTGATGATGATGATGATGATGATGACCCATGGTTTATTCCTGTGAAATATTATAACCCTAATACAAAAACCTTTAAATTTTAATTTTCTCATCGTAAATGTGGCGTATTGAATTGAACTGTTGGTAAACTTGTAAAGTTTTCATTAAAACAAATTTAAACATGTCATAACATGTATATGCAGATATATTTATCATATTTTTGGCCATGTAAACCTTGGTACAATTTATATGAGGCAGAGGCAGAATACTACTTCTGTAAACAGAGCCTGACATTAGTTAAGTTTTTTGCATGCCGGTGTTTCAAATCCCAATGACAATGAGATTACTTGTTACTATATGAAGGCGTCTTTTTATTTTGCCAGTGTGTAATGTGCCAAGTATCGTGTCAGGTTAGTTGCCAGCGGTCTGACATGAAGATCTGCAGGCTAGAGATTTGCATTTCTGGATTATTATTACATCTTTATATATCCTTATTACATCCGTATATATAATTATTCCATCTTATATATCATTTGTAAACATAAATAAAAATAGATTTTTTGAAAAATCAAAAAAAAAATTTTGTATAAACAAAATATATAAGAAATAACTTTTTAATAAATAAAAATTAACCCACATTTTCATGCGATGAGTTTGGTTTTGAATATTGCTTCTTTGGAACTGGATAAAAATATCTACCGCTCATTTGCCTAAATTTTAAAATAATTAATGTTAGTTTTCAAAAACCAAAATAAAATTTTCATAAAAGTATATTAGGTATAAAATCCATATTCATTTATATTCAAACTTCATTGGACGTGGCCAAATGTCAAAAGGTTTTTTTGCTTGTAAATATATGTACAATAAAAATAAATTTTAAGCCCTTTAAATTAACTTCAACAAGTTTACTTGTTTTGAATGAATGCATTAGAATTTTGTGACGCTTAAAAAACATACTTTCGGTCATTCAATCGAACTGAAATTTACCGTATCAAATTGTTGCCGATGACAAATCATTTCATCAAATTTTTTAAATGATTAAAATAAAAAAAACATAGAACTTAAAATAAATAATTGAAACTAAAAAAATAATTACAATTTTTAAAATAATTAAAATTTAAAAAAATTACTTAAATTAAAAAAAAAGTTTAATATTAATAAAAAATTAAGGTTTTAAAAAAAATTATAAATTTTCATCAAAGAAATGAAACCGTCAGTTTTAACTCAATTAACAAAAAAGTAATCCTTTTTAAAATGAAGGATGATTTACAATGAAAATTTTGTATTTTATGGGCTGATTTTTGTGTGTGTTATATTTTCAACTAGCTTGCCATAAGGAGCAGATCATAAGAAAAATAGAAAGTTTTTCATGATAGCTCGATATTTATTACACCAGTTTTTTATTATATTAGTTTTAGTAAAAAATAATAATATTATAATAGAACAATATAAAACAATAAAAACAATAGACTATTTATGTTTACGGATATATAAATAAATTCAATTTTTTCATTGGTTTTTGTCATTAAATTTTTATTCCGTTAAGTATCTTTTACTGCATAACTGATCAGTCGATCCATGTTTTTAATAAATCTACAAAAATTAGTGAATATTTATGAATTTACGAGATATAGAATGTTTGAAAAGAAAAAAATGTTTTATTCGACTGAGTTTTATTGGAATATAATCAGAACTGTCATGTCATAGTAGCATGACAGTCAGATATATTACTCCAGGTTCAACGACTGAGAGTTATTGGCGTGTGGCAGGTAACACTGTGATCCCATATGCACAAACAGTTCCCGGCTCTGCTGTGGTATATTTATATAAAGTAGCGCCCTAATGTTTAATACATATATACATACATATATACACGTATTCATTCAAAATAACATGGCCAAAGATAGAAGTATTTTGGTACAAGTGAAACAAAAATTCATATAATAAATAACGTAATACCGACTCTGGTTCAAAAGTCCCATTTGACCAATTGAATAGATTTGAATGGAAAGGCCAATCCGTATCTTTGCTTTCATCTAAAATAAAAAGAGCATAAGATAATTTTTTTTTTGAAAATTCTTAAAGTCAGAATAATTTTTCAATATGCATCAATCCATATAACCAGTAACTCAATTTTCACTATAAAAGTTCAAAAAGTTGAAATATATGAATCTACACAGCTAATTCAAACATTTGGAAAACAACTCTAAAAAGTAGCCTATTCGAGTGCTGCCCAGTTTCCAATAACCGATGGAAACATTTGACGCCATAAAAAAGTAAATTACGTACTTCTCTGGCTTATTTTCACAAGTTCAATCTCCTCATCGTGCACTTTTAAAGCTTTTTTCTCGCAAATAAAAGAAAATTTTTTGTTGCAAGAGTCGTAAAACAAGATGGAGCTGCCCATGGCTTGGTAGTTACTAAAATCTATCATATCTAGAGAGAAACCAGATGGGACTTTCACAATTAGACATTTATCTCCAGAATAATTTGCAGTTTGGTTTTTTACATCTGAATGAAAACAAATTATATTAACCATAAATATTTTAAAAACAATTTAAAAGTTCCCTTACAGAACTAAATGGTTTTGATTTGTTAGATATTATTTTGAAATTAATTTTATGTACTTTATAAAAAAAATTGCAATGTATAGAATCATCAATATTTTAGTTGAATTTTAAGTCAAGCTGCTTGTAGTATCATCAATCTTAAACTTTAACAAACAGATATGTTTCAATCTTTACTGTACAAACCATCCAAACAACAATTTCTAAAGGTATAACAGACCAAACTTAATTTGTTTAATGGAAAAATCTCAATTCAATTAAAAATTAAATCGAAGAGTTGTCACGTATATTACAAATTAACTTTAAATGATGTCTTTTGTTACATCTACTTGTATAAAGTTAAAATAATGTTTAAACCCTAGAAAAAAATTGAAATCATAAAAACCATATAAAAACTATATGTATATACATTTATATTTACTTTCAGTTTGATATTTTCTAGTGATGTGCTTTTGAAGTTAAAGAAAACACCCAATATTTAATTAAAACATGAAAAACAATGAAACTAACAAGGTTCAAATTTGGATTTCCAAGATTTACAACTACCATTTTTCTTTATCCTAATACTAGTGTAAACACCTTGTTTGAAGACATCTAAAATATTTTAATATGAGTAAATTAAAATATTTTAATTTGAGATATTTAAAATATTTTAATTTGAGTTATTTAAAATATTTTAATTTGAGTTGTTTAAAATATTTTAATTTGAGTTATTTTAAAAACTTGAATTTGAGCTATCTAAAAATTTTTAATTTGATTTATTCAAAATAACTGTATTAAAGTTATTAAATAAGGAATAAGTTTATAGCCTATTTAACAAAAAATGCAAGATATTATCTCGTGTGACTCCAGATTATAATATGCAGTATCAGCTGATTGTTTTTAATTTCTCGAGTATCTGTTAACTTTTAGACCCTTCAATTGATCACTCCATCAAAAATTTTCTATAATTCATTTTTTACTGAAACTCAAAGCTCATATGTGCTCTGCCAAGAAGTAGCAATGAAATAACGTCTTTGATCCTCAGGGTCAAACAGTCAGTGACAACAAAAATTGTAAAGAAATAAGAAGATGACTCCATAAATGTAGACCACAGTAAGATAAAGAGTGACCAGCAAAAGAGTTTTTATTTAAACAGGATTGAAATAGATACCATTAGATGACGAAAACCTCAAGTTAGATCATTACGGTATAGAGTAAAGATTAGTAAGATAAGCTGGAGAAGTAGAATTAGATGGTTAGAAACATTAATAGGCGTAATTAAAAAATGTTCTGTACTTCAGAGGAAGCCAGTGCAAATTGACAAAAGAAGACACAAAGCGAGTGAACAGTCAAAGATTTTAGATTAAATTCAGATAAACTAGTAATAAAATAGAAAGTTAAAATAGTTTATCCTGAACAGGATAAGAAGAGAAACAAAAAGTTGCAGTTTATGGCCACCTAAAAATTGAACAAACTTTACGTGGCGTTGAGCTGGTTTAAACAATGGTATATAGTGTATATACCATAATAATAATAAATATCAACTAATTTAAAATACTATAATCTGAGATTAGACTTTAAAATTATCTGTTATTCCATAGAGAATCCCACAAAGACAATTTACTTGGAAAAGTTGCCAAAGCAAACATAAGTTCAGCTCTCCCTGATATATTTAAAAGTTCAGAAAACTGATCTTTGCAGTAATCCAATGCTCCAGAATAATTGTGTTTTTCATACGACTCCAGAATACACAAACTCGAAGGTAGACTGGTTGTCCAACTGGGTTCACACCTGGCAGAACCTTCAAGTTTAAACAAATCAAAGTCAACTAATGATACTGGCCCTTAAATTCAAGGAATTTAAAAAATTAGAAAACTATGCTGCATTTTTTTGTATTATGAAATATCATATATTAAAAAATAATAATCAATTAAATATTCGAATAAGAAACCGATTTGTGGAGTAAATTTTTCGACGGGTTTGAAACACGTAAACGAACGGTTTTGATCGCACTGAGCCAAGCCGGCGACAGTTTCGATTTCTTCGGGAGACGGAAAATCCGTTTCCATGTAGCCGCAGAGTTCAGTGTAGTCGTCTACTAAGTCGTCGTCATTCCATTTTATGAATTCAGATTTATAACTGTTTCGTATAAAATTGTTGTTTATGAAAACTAGTAAGAACTTATCAAAAAATATGCAAGCAGTTTTGTTGAGGTTTGAATTTTTGTGGTTAAACTATTTTGTATATGATTTATTTTTTATTTTCTCTTGTCTTGTTTTATGTGTAGTCTAGATTTTTTAATTTTATTATTTTGATATTATATTAAAATCTCATGACATCCCAATTTTTATAAAAAAAAATTATCATATTGAAAACAATGAACTTATTTTATATAGTTGCAATAAAAGTGTTATCTTAACGAACTGCCTCTAGCTGGAGGCATTTCGTTCTAGCCGAAAATTCATCTACTGCGACATCACGTGGAATGTGACAGCCGTTTCGTGCAAATAAAAAACATTGTCGATTGAACTCATATTGCAACGATTGGAACGTCGTACTCCCACCAAAATTTTCTGTACTTTCCTTGAAGACCAATCCATTCATCAGCTAAAAAAAATAATTTTATACATTTAAAAAAAAATAATGCAGCTTGATTCCATCATTTTAAAAGTTTCAAATCAAATCTAAATTAAAAATTAGTTACAGTTTAGAAAAAAATCTTCTAAAAACTTAAAATGAGTTCAAACCTTTAATAAATTCAGGTGTATAAGAAGTCATCATTGTCGATTCATTCAAGGAACGAAATATAAAGACATAAGCATTAAACTTTCTGCAGTAACTCTGTGCTTTTGTCCAACTTGTTGCAATATTGACTTTGAGATAACACGAAAATGACACATCATTATATATCCAATCTTCTCCAGGACAGTAATACTGGCCTATTAACACAAATAAAAGTTTTCATGTATAATGAATTTGTTTATAAAAAAATTACTAATAACTCAAAGTATAATAAAAAATCAGATTAACAATGTTAATTCGAAATACTTTCTGAGGTACCTTAAATGTCCTATATCAATATTTGAAAAAATGCAAATAAGGCTAAGATTTAAAAAACATTCATTGAAAGTTTATTTTTAAACAAATTCTGGACAACATATGAAGGTTTAAAAAATAATAAAATCAAGCTACCTAAATTAATAACTAAAGTTCTAGTTATTAGTCAAAGCAAATACTTACTTTTATCAATTGACAAAGAAAATTTTCCTGTTTATAATAAAAAGAGAACAAATTATCATTCTATCAATGTATTGAACTTGAATAATGTAAACAAATGTATCAACTCAAAACGGGGAATTCCGGATACTTCTGTGCTTCACAGAGTTTCATGTGCTCTTGTTTATTTTTCCACAAAATTAATGAGTACAGTAAAACTAATCGATCCAGGTGTATCATTTTTATTTTTTTTAATCACAAGTTTGTTATGAATTAAGTATTTTAATTAAAATGCTTTTAGTGTGTTTAAAATCTTTATATTTAATCAATGAAGTGTTATATTTTTGTAGTTCTAAAGTTTAATTTTTTTTAATTCTTCGACATTCTGTTTCAAGAAGATGTGTAGGCCACGATAATACACAGTAATGTAATGTCAATTAAATTGTAATGCAGAAACTGAAACTCAATCCGTCGTTTCCAGGGCAGCAAAACCTGTTGCCGTTTTATATAGTTGCTTCGTGAAAAACAGCGTAGCAGAAGTAATGTGTGGTGACATTTATTTGTCATTAAAACAATCAAGCAGTCACGTAACCAGTCAAATTTCCCCGAGGTGGCTCGATATATATATATACTTAAGTAAAGTAACGCGTTACTTTTACTTCGTTACCAAACAACACTGGAAATTAGGAATGTATCTTTCTCTCTCTCTCTCTTTCTCTCTATGTATATATATATATATATATATATATTTGATTTCAAAGAGCCAGCGGGAGCCAGAGAGCGACCGGGAACAGGAGTGCGAGCAAAAAATGGAGAAGAAACGGGAGATCGAAAAAGAGCAGGAAAGCGAGAGGAGCAAGACGGAAAAAACGGGAACGAGAAAATGAGAGGAAAAAGAAACAAAAGAGGGAGATAAAGCAAAATAGAGAAAAACGATAATAAATTTAAAAAAATCCGGGCAACGGTGGGTAACCCCACAGAAGTTATATAAAAAGACATGACCTGTAAGTCTTGAATTGTAGTTTTATTTTTAAATACGTAAGTGTTTAATTTGCTACGGGCGCCTTATTTTTTTCAGTTGTCATTGGAAAAGGACCGTTGTATTATTGTCCCAGAAATCTTTAATTTCCAAAACGAACTTGATTTTTAGCGTAGAAGATTTATAACAAAAAGAAAGCAAGCTCTAATCCGCTGAGTACTTTCGGGTTTTTAGTCTTCCGCCGATTACTTTTAAATTTCCAGTTTTCCAAGCTTCAAAAACTATACGACCTTTGTGTACTTGGCTCTATACATTCGGTTGCAGTATTTCATCAGACTGATTTGCTGTGTGCGTTAAGTAATCGTCAGACGTAATTGAGTAAGGAATGATACACTCTTTCAGGCATCTTCAGTCTTCCATTTGTTTTATTTTTGAATTTTTGTTGTTATTGAGATCCTTTAATTCATATTGTTTGTTTGATTGATTAACGTCTGTATCTGTCTGAGACAGTTTAGACAAGATGTATTTTGAGTATTCTGTGATGTGTTCATGAGTGCATTAATTGCTTCACACCAACCCGTGTGCTTCTTTATATAAACTTCTTGTGTAAAACTCAGTCGCGTGAAAATTGACAATGATTTTGACAAATGCAAATTACGACAAAACCATTGCATTAAATTGATCAAAAATCATTCTTCGTGAAGGTAATTTTATTGGACATTTGCATTTGAACGGTTTACAAGTTTTTGAAAAAAAAACAAATACAAACTAAATACTTAAAAAAATCAGAACTGCCAAAACAACCCGGAACCAAATGCCAAGCGTCAAAACGTCCAGCGCCAAAACAGTCGTGCCAACACGTCTGTTGTTATAACCCTGGCGCCAAAACGTCGCGTACCCGTCTGTATGAACCACCTTTTGCGCGGTCATTATGTTTTATGCTCGGACATGTTGTTACATGCGTTTGCTACCGATTATCTAGAATATAGTTCTTTCGAATTGACTTGTAATAATAGTAATAAAAAAACAACTGTGTAAGATTATTAAATCACAAATTCAGCATTGTATATTTTAACTTTACATCATCTTGTAAAATTAAAATTGAGTTATTTTCAGTATTAATAACTGACATAAATTACAAATATAAATGACTTAATTGAAAAAAGTTGAAAAATAGAGCGAGTTGGTTGTTTACACATAGACGGCTTACTTTAAGCATAGCAACTAATATAAACACCAAACAGTTGATAAAAACAGGTTAAACAGTGTCAACGGCAAAATGTTTTACTCAAAACAGAGCCTCAAAAAGTAGACGCTATCTAAAAGATATAAAAAAAACACCGGAAAATTTCACCATTGAAAGCTGGATACATTTTAAACACTTAAGCAATTAAACAGTCAATTAAATTTTGCTTTGTTATCTGTCGTATCTTTTAAGGGTCCCAGTACTTGCTGGGAACCTTGTCCAATGGCATCCTTTGAACTCGTTGTCGGCTTTTCGCTACTTTCTCTTGACAAACTTATGGTTAAATCCTTAAACCATTTTCTTGGAGTGCGGTGTCTTTGGTAGAACCTAATCCATGCATTTCTAAGTGGCTCATGTCGTAGGTTGAAAAGAACTAAGATGAAAAAGCCTTGTAACGAGTTGAAGATTGTAAACAGATATTGCATAACGAGAGCCACTTCGCCAAACGAGAATAGAGCGAAACTCCATGTCAGACCTAAAATAAAATAAAAATAAAAAAATTTTAAAACAGAAAAAACTATATATAGCAAAAACAACTATTAAAATTACCCATGACAACAAAACAGCACGTTCCTGTTTTAACTTGAATGCTAGTAAGACGTTCGTCAGACTGATTATTTGGATTTTTTTTCAAATTAGCAATACTCCTAATAATGATTATAAATAATATAAAATTGATGAATTGTATAGCACCAAGTGGAAGCAGGAAAGCATAATGGACAGCCTGTTTATCCAACCAGCAGCTTAAAGGCAAAAATTATATGAAGTTTCAACTATTATTTATTATAAATATATTTCTTAAAATTGTGTCGTTTTTAATTATCAACTAAAAAAATGTTTGTCGTTCTAAAATATCCGCTAAAAACTTTTTTTTCTTAGATATCAACTGAATTAATTTTTGACATAAGCTTATTCTATATCAATACTGTATTAAAACTTACTAGTTTTTCTTGTCTTTTACTTCATTTTTTACTCCATAGAAATTGTGACTGTGACCAACTGCCAGAGTTATTGAGACAACCAAAGCTGGAAGTCCTTTTTTATTAAAATATTTACATTGGTAATAACAGTAATAATTCTATTTTTTAACTTTTTTAAGTCTTCGTTCATTTTACAAATAAAAAATTTTTTTCCAGATTTACCCCAAGCAGGTAGTGTAACTTTCCAGAAAAATCGTTCAATGTGAGTATTGAAGACTTTGACAAACATGTAATATTGAAGAACAGCTTCAACAAGCATCCAAGAAAATGAAGCAAGAAGAAAATAATGCAAAGATATTGCTACAGCCATGCATAGATAATAGTTTTCAGTTTTATCTAATCCAAATAATATCAGCAGATTCACAATAATCAAAGCCACAGCAAGATTAAACAGAGCTTTTTGAAACTGAGTTTTTTTATAACTTCTGCCAAAGTTAAGATATTATTTTGGTAAAAAAAATCAACTGATATTGTCTTGTACACAAAAATCAACCTGAAAATCAGTTGACCCAGCAAGACAAGTACAAGAGAAACAAGTGAAAGTGTAGCTCCTATGATTGTTATCACACTCAATATTTTAGTCGCTTCTTTTTCTTTGGTATCAGTATAACCCTAGCAATGATACAATTTTTATTAAAATTTTATTCTTAAATTTTGGTTAACAAAAAATTATATTATTTAAAAGTAAGCATATGAAACGAAATTCAATCAAAATTAATATTTTCAAAACTCTTACAGCGAAAACTGCAAAAACTGTAAGATGATCGCTGAGACATTCAACTTCATTTTTTTCACTGTCATACCATGCCAATGACATTCCTTCTGCTGACCATTTCCAATTTTCTGAGTTGTCATATTTTTCATTGACAAAGAGACATTGATGTGAACTGCTGTGATTCTAATAAGCAACAACGATCAGAGGTTTAGAATTTTGTTTTTAAATGTACTTCTGACTACCCTCTACTCCCCGGTCAGCCGGTCATCGGCTATTTTTGGAAGCAAAAAATGTATAGAGTTTTAGAAAATGTTAACAGAAGAAATTGTTGAGAAAAGTTTTGTTCCTGTCTCACTGTGGCTCAAAAATAAAAAAATCGTGGCTTATTTTAAAATATCTTAACCGGATTTTGACATAATTAAAAAAAATGACGGTTTTTAAAAAGAAAAACACGTTAACTTACAATTTTAACAAACATATTTAATCCGATCAATTTTATTTCAATAATACCTCAAGCATTTGAAAACGTAGTCGAATTTTGTTTGTCAAGTTATCTACTTTGAGATCTCGAATTGACACTTGCAAGATGTGACTGCTAATTGTGAAGTTATGTTTTGGTTTGATAAACAGCTCATTGGAAGTGTAAAACACAAAACTGGTTTTTAAAGCTGTTTGTTCATCCAAGTTAACATTTAGCTGCGAATCTGGTTAGTTAGTGCAAAGAAAATTATTCTATACGATTTTTTAATTTATGTTTAAAATAGCTTAGAATATCTTTGAAACCACCTTTTCTTATTGAAGCATTGGTATAAACTTCGTTTGGTAAAAAAACTGCCACAAACGAATCCGTAGCATTTGACAAGTCGTTTGTGTAATAATTATCTGTTGTAACGATATCGCCAGAAGCTAGTAATGTAATGCTTTCAATTTCTTTGCTAGAATTGTGGCTCAACTGACTGATGTAGACTGCAATTCCTGGAGTTGACCAGGTTACGGTTTTAGTCGATTCGTTCAGCTTAACCTTCGAAACGGTCGTATCGACCAATTGGACAAGCCTGTTAGTTGATGAAATTGAAAATATTAAAACTATTAAGTTATTATTATTATTATTCAAAAACAGCTGCAATTGTTTCAATGCCTCAGAACCTAACCGGTTAATTGAAGAAAAATTGTTTTGAGACTCTAACATGCTGCTGTTCAAGTTTTTCAAAGTATTGCTTACTGTTTCAATCAGATTTCTTCCAACCTTTCAAAAAAAATATTTTTAGGGCTTGAAAGACCTATTTTGTAATCATTAATACCTTTTCTTCTATGGCGTCTTCACGGTCAAGTCTCGACATCAAAAATCCAGTAAATTTTGAAACTTCTTGTAAAGATATTTCTTTTGTTGTTTGCGTTTTATTTAATGATTTTTCAGCCACAATAGAAATCGTATCATTACTGGCCTGTGCAAAACAGGTTAACTAGTTTTCAAAAAATCAATTCACTCACAAATCAATTCACTCACAAACACTCAAAGTAACCTCAATTTGACTTATCATTTGTGATAAACTATCTACTTTACACAAATGAGGCTTTGAATTAAGCCATGTGAGGTTTTTCCAACTGTAGCCATTTTCTAAGTTACCTTCACATCTAGCTAATAACTTAACATTTGTTAAATCCCATTTACCTTGCAAGAGTAATAACAATTTTTTTATTGTATTCATAAAAAAAAAATTTTTTATTTATATAAATCAAAGTAAATATAATAACCTCCTTCATTACATGTTATATCTCCGTATTTTTCTTCTCCTGGTAGTCCATAGTCAAATGAAATATGAAGTTCATCCTGAGGCCACGTTTGTTTGACACAACCTACTATATATAAATGCCCATATGTATTAATTCTGCTACAAAAAAGACATTTGAATTCAGTTAATTACTATGAATGATTGGTTTACTCAATGACTTAAAATTTTATATTTTTCCAGAAATGGCTAAATAAACAAATTATTTCGATTGCTGATGTATAATTAAAATTTAGGCAAACTTCTGAAATATCAAAAACTCCTGAATCAGTTGTCTCCCCTAGGTGTTTTTCACATTAGAATTGAAAAATACAACTTGTTAGTGACATACAATTCATACATGGACAGCGGTAATTTAGCTACAGCCGTTGTCCAGTCCCATGAAGATCGATACAATAATTCTCATACCCCCCAAAACGTTGGACAAGTCCGCAACTTTTGTGAACCGCTCAGCCATCATAGTAGAGTTCATTTGTACAACGCATCAAAAACCTATTTATGATGCTGGACAGCATAACAAGAAATCAGCAGTTTATTGAATAGTGTTCGAGTCGTTTATGTATTTTCAAAAAAATGTTAAGCAATGAAGAATGGGAAAAACGATTGGAAATTTGGTCCGATTTCTCTTTTTTTTTCAAACAGTGAGGAACCAAGAATTTCTCGTCGGGAAAGCATGTACCATTTTTTTTCAAAACAACATGCTCATGACCTTGGATAGTAAACTTTCAATAAAAGATTTACATTTAATAACAGCAATGCATGACCCACTTCAACGTAGGTTTTAGGTGCTAGCTAGGTTAGATGAGTTGCCTTAAATATTAAAGCTTCCCGGCTCGACTCTAACTCACTGCCTAGTAGCCCATGTCAACGGAAAACTTATCGGGTAAAATCGTTTCTCTCTTTGGGGAATGTAAAAAAACAGCACCTCTGAGCTTTGTAAGAGGCGCTATATAAATTACCACACATTTAAATTTTAACCGCAATCCAAGAATATTATTTCACAGATCACAACATGACTGTTGTGGATATTCTTAAACGAGCATTGCAAAATTACGTTGGTTATTTGCAGACAAATCAAGAAGAAAAAAGTATTTGCTGTACTAATCAGATAATAATAACGGTTGCCAAGGTTGTTGTGGATAGCTGGCTTAGTCGTTATGGAGTAGGGGAGACCTGGCACCCTTGATAGCAATACACCCTTGATGCTATAACGTTTTTTCATTACCTACTTAATAAATCGAATAAAGCACGACACCAGTCTATTGAAAATATCAATTCTTCGTTCCTCCTTTTTTTTAATTTTGGAGCTGTGGTTTCGATTTTATCGATATAATTCACTTTTTAAGGTAAAAAGTAATTTTTTCACTGTTTTTATGAATGCTCTAGCTAAAAAAATAATGCAATGTTTTTGATGTTTTATATACCATTTTGAAGAAAAATTTTTCTAGTTTAAAGCGTTAGTTTTTAGCAGCAAGGATGCCTTAACTAGTTAGATTTGACTTATTTTTGAGAAATGATGATTTGGGCACACTTGATAGCAACTCGCACAGGCACCTTTGATACTAGTATCAAAGATGTTGATACTAGTATCAAAGATGTTGATACTAGTATCAAAGATGTTGATACTAGTATCAAAGATGTTGATACTAGTATCAAAGATGTTGATACTAGTATCAAAGATGTTGATACTAGTATCAAAGATGTTGATACTAGTATCAAAGATGTTGATACTAGTATCAAAGATGTTGATACTAGTATCAAAGATGTTGATA
This sequence comes from Erpobdella octoculata, assembly GCA_963978895.1. Classification (NCBI taxonomy): domain Eukaryota; kingdom Metazoa; phylum Annelida; class Clitellata; order Hirudinida; family Erpobdellidae; genus Erpobdella; species Erpobdella octoculata. The sequence continues at coordinate 36,855,420 of OZ022242.1, read as the reverse complement.
CTAGTATCAAAGATGTTGATACTAGTATCAAAGATGTTGATACTAGTATCAAAGATGTTGATACTAGTATCAAAGATGTTGATACTAGTATCAAAGATGTTGATACTAGTATCAAAGATGTTGATACTAGTATCAAAGATGTTGATACTAGTAGCAAAGGTCCCTTGAATTTCTTATCAAGGGTACCACCAAAAGCAGAATGATAGAATTTTTTATTAATCAGTGAAATTGATTATGTTTTATCACTGAGCAACCGCCTTCAATCGTCATACGGTCAATTAATTTGTTGATAATCTGCGAAAAGTGCGGACTCGACATGAATTTGCACCACAGAACATCTACAATGTTGATGAAACAGGCCTAACAACTGTTCAGAAACCAGTTAAAATAATAGCTGGTCGTGGTGACAAACAAGTCGGCAGAATAACGTCTGCGGAAGGAGGAACTCTCATCACGGCATGCTGTGCTGTAAACGCAATCGGAAATTCCATTCCGTCGTTGTTTATTTTTCATCGAGTCTACAATAAAGACACTATGATTTCTGGTGGTCTACCTGGCTGTGTCGGGGCTGCAAACCCATCAGAGTGGGTGAATGCTGCAACGTTCATACAGTTGTTCAACCATTTCTTTTTCCACACAAAATGTTTTGTCATCAATCCAGGGTTGCTACTCTACTGCTTGATAACTATGAAAGCCATATATCTTTGGATAGTCTGGATTTGGCAAAACAGGATGATATCACACTGCTCACTTTTCCACCTCACTGTAGCCACAAACTTCAACCACTCGATAGATCAGTCTACGATCCATTGACACGATTTTACAACGCTGCATGCAATGACTGGTTGTTTTAAATCCTGGGCCTATGACGATATTTGACATTGTTGGAATTGTAAGCAAAGTTTATAAAAAAAAAAGCTTTCACTCCATCAAACATCATAGCAGGATTCAAGGTGGCTGAAATTGGGACATTCAATGCAAGTATTTTTAATGATTTTAGCATCGTATGTTACAGATCGTCCAGAACCTGTTGTTGGTGAAGATTCTGGCAAAATAAACCAGTCACTGTTGATCAAACTCCTGACAAAAATGATTCAATTAGTCAGTCAACCATAATTCTACAATCCAGTCTTGAAAAACTGAAACCCTTTCCAAAAGCGACAGCTAGGAAAACTGTTCGAAAACATCAGCAACGCACAGGAATTTTAAGTGACACGGAAGTGAAGCATTCAATTCGCATGCAACAAGATAATAAAATGAAAAACAAACATCCACTGCAGAAAACAAGAAGAAAAAAACAGATTGCAAAACTCAACAAGTCTGATGAAACAGATAAGCAGAGTGGAGCAAGCGCTATGTCAGTCAGTCAGTCATCCATTCCAGACGCTAGTCTTGATGCTTCAAGTGACTTCCAGCCATTTGCGACAGAGATTAGTGTTCCTAGCAAAAAGAAAAAAAAAGCTGCTTATTCAATTAGGAGATAACTCTGCCAATTTTGAATTTAGTATCAAAGGTGACAACATAGTATCAAAGGTGCCATCATAGTATCAAAGGTGCCAACATAGTATCAAAGGTGACAACATAGTATCAAAGGTGACAACATAGTGTCAAAGGTGCCAACATAGTATCAAAGGTGCCAACATAGTATCAAAGGTGCCAACATAGTATCAAAGGTGCCAACATAGTATCAAAGGTGACAACATAGTATCAAAGGTGACAACATAGTGTCAAAGGTGCCAACATAGTATCAAAGGTGCCAACATAGTATCAAAGGTGCCAACATAGTATCAAAGGTGCCAACATAGTATCAAAGGTGACAACATAGTATCAAAGGTGACAGTGTTTAGTATCAAGGGTGCCTGTGTCTTGGCACCCTTGATACTATTTTAAAAATTTTCTGTTTCAAATATAACTTTTTTACCAAATATTTTTGAAATAAATGTTTTACACAGTTATAGAGGCGCAGTAGCACAGTGGTGAAAGCAGTTATGCTATCATCCTGCCGTCGTGGGTTCAAATCTCAGTCACGGCGAGGCGTAATTCCGTTGAGCAAGGAATTCACTCACACTGCTCAGGCCAACTCAGCTTTTCATCCTTCACTGGTCGATAAATGAGTACCAGTTTCACGACTGGGATGTAATAGGGTTCGGCACATTCTGATTTCGGAGACACGTGCGGGTGGCAGGTAATACTGTGTGATCCCATATGCACTAGCAGTTCCCGGCGCTGCTGGGGTATTAATTGATATACGAAGTAGCGCCCTAATGTTATACATTTACATTTTAACATTTATATCGGATATTTGAATATCTATTAAATTCACCTAAGAACTCACAAAAAACCCCAACAGTTTCGTCAAATTAAGAAAAAATTGAAATTTAGTATCATGGGTCCCTGGTCTCCCAGAACTATTATTCAGATCAGGTCAGGAACTTTGATTCACAATATTCACAATATTTGGTACCGTGGTTAAGGCAAACATAAAACCTGCACAATTTTCTTTTACCCACAATCGAACGGAATAGCGATTCTTTATTAAGCTACTTAACATTATTTGTCTAAAATGATGTGTAAAATGATGGGTTACCCTAAACAAAATGTTTTTTTGTACGGAAGCTAAAACTTCCTTGAGATCTTATGTAAAGTTAAAGAAAAGCATGTGAAAATAGAATCATTTTCGTAATTTAATAAAGTTGAATAGTTAAACTTTTGTTATTTTATTACACACTTTTACTTAACTAGATTTCTCTGTCTGTCTGTCCGTCTGTCTGTCGTCAAGTTTTGCAATCAATTTTAAATTAACTTCCCGATGAGCTAAGCTAGTGACTTCAAAATTTAAATATACCTCCAAACTGATTAACATTGCATTCTATCAAATTTTCGGATCGATTGGACAAAATTTAATTAAATAATGATGTGTGATATTTTCTATTTATTGCCTATGCTAATATGTTTGTTGTTTATGTAGTAAAAATATAAAAGTGTGTTTTTAAAAAACTGTGGTTTTTGCTTCACTTGTTTTAGAATTTGAATCATTGAAGTCATAATAACACTATTTTTATCATTTGAAACAAAAATGTCATTTATATAAAATCATAATTTTGTAATATAGATGCCATTTGAAAACAATTCTTACTTTGACAGCCATTCTCTATTGTAGCATTACCAAAATATCCATCATTGCATTTGCACGAGTAACCTCCATCAGTGTTTGTGCACCTTGCATTCTTAGAACAAGGGTTGCTATTTTGACATTCGTCGATGTCTGACAAAATAAACGTTATTATATTATTTAAAAAAGTTATTTGATAAAACAAGTTATTTAATATATGATCAGTGTTTGTTTGTGATTGAAATATTACATATTATTACAAAAATATTCATGTTACACCTACGCCTAATACTTAAAACTCGCATTACAATCTTTAATGTAAAGGCGCGCTGGTAAAGCGGTACAAGTTTTGGACTTCTTACGTTTGAGATCCCGGGTTTAATTCTCGTGCAGAATCTCACTCCGCGTAACTTATTTGGACAAGGATCTTAGATCAACTCAGCTTTTCCTCTACTTGTGGTCTTAAGTACCAGTTTAAGATGAATAATAATGAGCAGCCTATGAAAAGCGCGGGTAACTCTAGTAACTAGAATCTAGTTGATCCAAACGTGCTGCTTCATGGAGCCTTAGTCACTTGCCCAGACGCTTTAAATGCAGATTATTATTATATTATACATATTATTTATTAACTTTTCATATTTAATAATAATAATAATATACACTGTTTTATAACCTAAGCATTTTGAAGTAATAGTTTCTTTCATAAACCCAGGTTTGCAAACACATCTACGTCGACGATCTTTAAACATTTTTTTGGAACAAGTTTCATTTTTTCTACAGTTGCTACAATCTGGTAAATAATTTATCGGCCATATATTTGGAATTGTTCATAATTTTTTGTGTGTGCAATTGTATCAATCTAGTAAAATAAATTGTAGTTTCAGTCAACCTCATTAAATGAAAACTTCACTGATTATTAAATTGAATTATTAAAAAATTGAAATAATTTGAAACAACAATTTAGTTTTTTCGTACCATGAAGATAAACATTGAGCTGACAAATAACCAAATAGTCAACAATGGGCAAAACGATGATCAAATATCTTCCACTTGTGTTTTCATTGCATGTTACTACCAATTCTTCAAGATCAATTGCTTGATAAGGATATGGTGCACATAATTTGTAGTTTTTAAGTTCTTGTGAAATATTTCCTGATGGTTTGTTGTCAGATAAATAAAATTGATACTTGGATACATTTTTTCCTGTAACAATTTTTTTAATTTAAATCAAAAAATAGAATAAAAATGATGAGTAAAAGACTTGATGAAATAAACTAAAACAAATTAAAAATGACCAAAAAATTGAAAATTAAAATAAAAATCAATTAAAATAAATTGATTAAAAAAACAAATTAAAATATAAATTAAAATGAAAATAAATAAAAGACCAGCAGTATTATAGGGTATTACAAAAACTTCTTTAACATGTCTTCTTTCCATCAAGTCTACAGATAACCAACTGTTATTGTAAACATGTGACGTGAAAGAACACGTCTCAAATTTATTAACGTTTTCATCAACTGCATAAAAAGCTGGATAACTCGAATTTGTTCCCATCAGAGTTGAACTCTGATCTGCAAGCTGATTGAAAGCCACATTCACATTAATCAGCCGACTGCCTGTAATAAATTGAATTTTTTGTTTATTTAAATAAATAAATGTTTATAAGAGTAAACAAACAATGTCTAACTTAAATCACATTCGTCATTATTGGTAGAGTTTTTATAGCATCCATCAATGCAATCACTGCTGTTTCTTTTACAAGGAATTGAATTACGACATCCAGTGCAAGACATGTCACAATCTTTTCCATAAGTTCCAATATCACAAACTAAAACGATTTAAACGTTGTCTTTGTTTTATAAATATTTTTTTTTAAATTTAGGGTGTTTAACATATTTTCTATTCCTACTCACACGTCTGGCAATATTATTAATTTCCTTAATTTGTCTTCTATATGATGTAATTTTGATAAAACTACTTGAACAAATTTACATAAAAATTCAAACAAAAAAATGTGCGCCCTTTTCAAATGGCTATTGGTGCCCCTTCCAAAAAATGCCCGGAACACGTGTTCTCCTCTCCCCCTAGCTACGCTACTGAAAAATTGTTGGTAAAGTGATGATTTACAACGCATACTTTCTTTGTGCAAATGCATGGCAACCCCTGTTTTCAGATTTTTGTATCTGCCCCTGTACCATCATGCTAAATTTTGTTAGAATTGGTCCCGCGGTTTGGATTTGTGTAGAAGACAAACATACAGACAGTCATTTTACAACGCTTATATTAACTTGCGTTGTTGTTGTTTGTTTGTTGTTTCAGCGCAAACGTTGTTTTTGAAAACACCGCTACTCGTCCGATCAACGAAGTTAAGCAACGTCGAGCTCGGTTAGTACTTTGATGGGTGACATTAAATACACTACTCCGTTTATAGATTTAAAAAAAATTAAACACTAAAAAATGAAAAATAATTAAAAAATAAATTTTAAACAACACTTGTATACAAATGTACTAAAAGGTTAAAATTATATTAAAGTGTACATATCAACACTTTTGAACAAACTTTTTTGTTTGGAAGATTAAAGCGTTGTGCGATAGTCGGTTATATATATCTATATATATAAAAGGCAACGTATGTTCATTAATAACGCCAAAACCAATGAAGGGATTTGCACGAAATTTTACATAATAAACATTTACCACCTAACAAATAATCTCATTTATTTAAAAAAATTGTTTTGAATGTTTTTAGAAAATTAATTTTTAGAAATATTTTATCTATGCAATTTTAGAAAATTAATTTTTAGAAATATTTTATCTATGCAATTATATCGCGGCTTAACGAGCTTAGGGTTGCTTTCGACTTCTGTTCCGTCAACTCCGCCTCGCTAATTGCGAGCCAGTCCCAAGCCTGGAGAAAGGAGGAGGGAAAAGTTATGATCCACAACAGGAAGTACTTAGCTGCTTCCTACATACAGACATTTCAGTCTTAAAACACATGGTGTAAAGGACTATAAACTATTATAAAAAAAAAAAAAAAAAATTCTGTTTCGTCGTTGTTGGTTGTCGCGATTTCTCAAAATCAAAAGTGAGTATTATTTTACTTATATCAATTATATCAATATATCAAAAGTAATATATAATATACTATATACTATACTATTATTTTTTTAATTACTGTATATCGTTCAAATGTTTTTGAATGTTTTAGAAAATTAATTTTTTTAAATATTTTCGCTATTGTATCAAAGCTATGTTTTGTTTACATTCGCTGTTTATCGTCTCGGTTTCTCGAAATCAAAGTAATTTAAAAACTTAGGCTACTATTCTTATATTATTTACTTAGGCTACTATTTTTATATTATTTAATTGTTAATTATTGTTGTGTATATATTAAATTGTAAATTGTTTCGGTCGTTGTGTGTCAGGCTATCATTATCGCTCTACCAGTCTAACCACTCTAACCAATCTAACCACTCTAACCTCTAACAGATATTATTTTGTGCTACTTTTAGTCTAACAGATATTATTTTGTGCTTACAGACAAGAAAATTGAAAAATTTATTGTGAGTGAGTATATCAATATAACTATTAATGTATTTTAAGTATAATAGTATAACTATTAATGCACCTTATGGAAAAACATTGTGTATCAGAAAGCTTTGCAATAAAATGACTGTATGTGTTTGTTGTATTTCTTTTAATTAAAAATCAAAAGTATCTGCATAAATGTTTCAATAGATGCAAAGATGCCCGGGCAAACGAGCGGTTAAGGAAACGGGAGCCAGAGAGAAAAACGATAAAAAAACCTTTAAATTCCCCGGGCAACGCCGGGTAACCCAGCTAGTATATTATATAGATAACGCCCAACTCTTTTATATAGAGATAATACTGTTATATTACTTATGTAAACAGTTGTTTAATACATTTGAATAGAATATCTATATAAACTTTGCTAACGGTCACAAACCTGTATAAATACTGTAAGAATTACTTCCACCACATGGTACACGTTGATTGGTTGAGTGTTTACAAAAAGCTTCGCAATCAGAATCACTCGCTGATTGGCTGAATTGATTTCCACAGTAACATTTAGATCCGTTCTGTTATTTAAAGTTAAAATTTTTTATAAATACTCAGTTTACAGTTTTTTAGAACCATAAAACAAATTGAAAATTTACTTTTAACGCGGCAAAAGTGTGAGAATCTGATTTAGAACAACGAGTTAAACATGTCATTATATTAAAGAACCCATTTATAGAATATTCATTAAAATCTTCTAAATTTGAAAAACATCCAATGTAATGACGATAAACAAACGGCAATGTGTTGCATAACCTACACATTATTATAAGTAATAAAGTTTGGAAGGTAAGAGTTAGATTCTTCATTATTCAGGTCCTAAAAATAAGCCAAAATTAAAATTTTCTAAAGAAAAATGTTCCAATGAATACGTTACAGTTACAAAAAGTTCTTAATGTGTTCGCGATAATATATTTGAGAGCAAAACGAAAACATGTAAGCACTTCTTGTGATGGCTGCCAACTCGTCTATTTATATACTCTCCCAGCCTCACTCAATAGAGGCTTCAAAAACCCGCACATTCTAAAAATCTATACTTATAATACTAAACTGTTCTTCCAAAATAGCTGATGACCAAGGAATAAAGTAGTAGTAGGTACTTTTCAAAAAATGTCAAAACCTTATTTATTTTTTCTTCCAGAAACATTTGTCTATACCTATGTTATGCACCTCCGCGGTCACGTAATTTTAGCTTTTTACTGAAGTGGGACAATTTTCTGGCTATTTATATAGTTTATATAAACAAGTGGTTGGTAATCATATAGTATGTACATTGTCTTTAAGGTAAGATATTTGGATGAATTTATTCAAACAAAAACTAGAAATAAAATCAATGCAAATAAATGTTTTTATAAACAAAACTTTACAAAAACTAAAACAAAAGATATCATTTTATTAGAACTATTAAAATCATCAATAGCTACGTGAATGCCCATTTTTACCATTTTCATCTCTGAAATAGATCACTGAGTCGTTGGTAACCACATGTGCATCTAAGGTACCGTAAAACGGGGTGGCTTTGGCCCAGTTTACACATAAATCAATCTATATTTTAAAGTACAAATTATATTTCTATGAGCTATTATGCTAAAAAGGTGTGCATAGTAGTGATGTATGGCGTGACCTAGCGAAAGTTTAAAAAAAAAAAATTTTTAATATATTTTTACGCGTTTAAAGGCTGGGCCAAAGTCACCCCGCTGATAGGGGTGACATTGGCCCAGCGACTTTAAGCCTGTCCAGAAAAAAATGTTAACCTCTAAACAGTTTCATTTCAATTATTTTTCAATATACTATGTATGTTTTGTTGAAATACACTTTTTACAGAATTAATTTAGCTTGTTTTGGCACCGTTTAGAGTCCCCAAACATATCGAGCAAAATTTTATTTGATATTTCACCTGAGTTCACATTATAAACTGCTCTACCAAAACATTGGATCAAAGTTTATCATTAATTTTTCTTTCTTTAATCTTTAGTAAATATTAAACATGAAAAATTAGTTGCAACACATTTATAAATCAAGAGAACGGAGCAAGAAATAACACAATAAATTGATTTCGTCAGAAATAATCAATGCGCTGCAGCTCAGGAATTGAGTAAAGTCCCCTCCTAGAAATTTGCTTTGGAGCTGATATGAGTGTGAAGATCTCAGCCTCTTGATAGACAGCTCTCTCTTCAGGCTTCGGCCATTTCCAGTTACGTCCGCTTCTCTTCATAAGACGAACTTCTGCCTCGGCTTTTCTAACTTTTTTCACCTAATAAAACAACAATTTTCTAAATGTCACACCTAGTTAAAAGGTATCAAATCATTTAATTTTATAACCTGTCCTACGTAAAACCTTTAACAATATTCCGCAAATCTGAATTATCTACGGGGAATCCAAATGTTGAGGCCGTCACAACATAAGACTTGAAAGCGGCTTCCGCCTCATCAGAAAATATTGTCTGCCCACCACATTTATTTGAATGTGCACCTTAGAGTTTGTTCCTTAGTGTTGATCTAGGAATTTTGTATAATTTGTCTGCTTCTCTTTGTGTTGTTCTGCCAGTACTGATTCCCAGCAAAGCTGCTTGCAAGTTTGACGACGAGTAAGAACCATAAGTTCTGCTACCGAGCGTTGTTTTTACACGTTCTAGGCATGATAAAATCTGAAAAATTGTTAATTGTTGTCAAATCGTAATCATAGTAAAATAAAACAACAAAAAATGTTGACATTTATGCTATTTAGTGCTCCAAAACGCAGTTTTCAACGTGGGCCAAAGTCACCCTCCCATGGGCCAAAGTCACCCCAGAAAGCGGCCAAAGTCAACCCACTTTTTTTAACGGTCAATAACTTAAAGGAGCGTTGACCAAACACAATAAATGTCACGCTACATTAACAGTAATATACAAAATATCATTTATGGAAATTTTGAGTCACTTGCCTTTGTTAATTGTTGCTGTGCAGGAAGAAGTTTGCACACCAAAAAATATCGTCACTTTCGCAACTCTCGCAAAAACAGCTATGAAATTATTAAACGGCGGCGAAAACAACAATCGAAGGATCGAAGTATTAGCTAACACACCACAGTTTGTTTTGATAAAAAAATGGAGGTTGTTCGCCAGTTTTAAAAGGAGATCGACGCAATTAAAACAAAAAATCCATTTTGGGCCAAAGTCACCCGCACGGGCAAAGTCACCCCGTTTTACGGTATACGTTTTAATCCGCCTAACGCATTTAGGGGGAGCGGTGAAAGCCCTGCTAAATGATAAAAAGGGTAGCTTTGGAACATTTCTAGTTTTCTAGATAACGAATTTGTTGTGGGAGCGCATTTGAATTTAAGAAAGGCGTTATGCAAGTTGATTGATTGATTTAATGTAATACAAGTTTTTTTCAGCGGAAGCTGTCACGAAAACGCAACAGAATTCTGGTGTTAGTAATAATTTTTAAATAATAGAACAAAGTAATGTAATTTTTTTTAAACATGCTCTGACTTGCTCTTTTAAAATCTTTTGTTTTCGTCGCCATTAAATAATTTTTCCGTGTGTTGAAAATAAAACGGCCAAGGGTGTCGTCGTATCAATGAATAGCAACATATTGTACGCTGAGAAGTTTAACCTAGGACTTAAATTAGAAGACGATTAAACATTAGGTTTTTGTATAAATATCAGTATTATCTATTTAGAAATTAGACTAATTAGAATAAAGGCTGTATTTACTGATTACAGTTTACTCTGGTTACTCAATCGAAGTAAAAGCTTTTTGTTTAATTTATAGTTTTTTGTGTTTTATATCAAAAGTAACAACTTTATTAATTTATTGAATTTATTTATAATTTTACCCAACTTGAGACGATTGTCGGCAGAAATTGCAGTGGTTTTATAATAATATTATTATTGTTTATATTTTGATAAACTGTTTCATATTGAGTAATACAATCATAAATATTAAAAGCTGAATAACAACATTTTTCTTAGAAGCTTGTCACCTCGCCTTCTTAGTTGGTGCCTTTTGTGGTGCTCAGTAGATGAAAGCAGTTCACATTCATGGGGGATCCCCTACTCCAGAGCAGGGTCAGCAAACACGAAGGTTTGTCATGTTTATATAAAATTTGTTTGAAATTGTGGTTATCTTTCACATAACCGCCCCGGGCCGAATCTTCCAATAAAATGGTCCTAATTTGTTACAACCTTAATCCTAACTCTAACCCTAATTATCATAATGTTTAAACTAGTGGTAACTTTTCATCGTGTTTATAGCTAACTATAGCCGAGAATTTATTAATCTTTCACACATCGGGCCGTTCGTGTGAAAGATTACCGAAATTGTTAATAGAATTTCTTTTATTCCTGCGATTTGAGCGAGCCGGTGATTCACCTCCCACTTGCTCCTTAGTAGCTAATGTCATTTAAAATCAATCGGCGAAATTATTTTCTGTGAAACATGTAGATCAGCTTCCTTTACTAGTTTTTGTAGTAATAGTTCTATAAATAAATAATACTCGCGGAGATACCCGGCGTTGCCCGGGTTTTTTTAGAGGTTTTTCTAATGTTCGTCTCTTTCTCTCCCGTTTCCTTTCCCACCTGCTTTCCCACTCCCGTTCGCTTTCCCGTTTTCGGTCGTTTTCCCGCTGCCGGTCGCTTTCCCGCTCCCGGTCGCTTTCCCGCTCCCGGTCACTTTCCCGCTCCCGGTCGTTTTCCCGTTCCCGGTCGCTGTCCCGTTCCCGCTCACGTTTGCTCTCCCATTCCCGCTCACGCTTGCTTTTCCGTTCCCGCTCGCTGTCCGTTCCGGGTCGCTTTCCCGTTTCTATAATAGACAAACTAACCCACAAACATTCATATATATATATATTGCGAATAAACTGTGGAATCAATAGCTTTTCGTTTAGGTGGCATAATTAATTCGATAGAAAGATTTGAAATTTGAAATTGCATTTTTTCAGCCAATTTTCAATATATGACGATGTTTTAAAGGAAATAATTTTGTACTTTATATATATATATATATATATATATATATATATATATATATATATGTAGTTCCCGCTCGCTCACCCGCTCCGCTCATTTTGTGACGGATTTCAAATTTTTTTTTTTTATATTTGATTCCTCTTGACTCTCAAGGTTGTGTGAAAATTTCATTACGATCGGATGAATGGTGTAGCAATGCATAAACGCCATTAACATATATACATACAAACATTCATTTTTATATATATAGATATATATATATATATATACACATTTTAAATAAATCAAATATATATAAATATACACAATTTTATTCAAGGGATGTGCTTATGTTGTTTATTTGTTATCCAGTTCAACTGGTTTTTAAATAATTTTTATTATTTTATTTTATATATTTGCATAAATTGATCAATTCATTTATTTACTAATTCATCTACGCACGCCATCTGCTCAGAGTTCCGAGCGGACTCGATAAAAGCTGGGAGTCGAGACGAGTCGAAGGACTGGAGATGATGGTGACGAGTGCCGAACAACAAAAAGAGAAGCACAAACGACACTGCAAGTCCGCTTCCTGCTCCCACAACAACAACAACAACACAACCAGCAGCAACAACAACAACGTTCAAGCAGTCGACACCAACTGCCTCTACGTCGGGAACCACCACCACCACGGGAAGTGCCGTTCTCTATCGAGCTCGAAGAAAAACAAAGTGAGCTTGTCCGATCGTATTATTTGTTAATTAAATAATAAATCGTAATTAATGTGATGGATGATGATATGGTATGTTATTTTAATTTTTTGACTCAGATAGCCGAGTGGTAAAAAATTGGCCTGTAGATTCAAAACAGGCCGTTTGAATGTAATTGATTAATTTAGCGATTTTCTAATTATAACTCGGTTTCTATATATAATTTTTTATGTTTTTACTGCTATACGATTTTTTTGGTTTTTCCCGCAGCTATCAACGTCGTCGATGCCACAGAAACTTTGTCTGTTTGACGGTACGACACAAGTCGAGGGGTCGACGTTCGGAAGGAGGCAGAAGATTGTTCATGCTGATATCAATCAGAATGTTAGCCATGATTTACTTGCATTTAAATCAAAGTTTTTTTTAATATATTCTTTTATTTTTATTTTTAGATAGAATTTTTGACTCTTCGTAGGCCAATTTCAAAAAATGATCTGATGTCTGATGAAAAAATGAATGATTTTATGATTATTTATTAACTTAATCACATATTTATTATCAAGAATTAACTCAATTATATATTTCTATCAAACATTAAATTAATTATTTAATTAATTATTTAATTAAACAATATGTCGTGGTTGATGAGCCAGTGCTTATCTTCCAGATGTCGCCAGATAGCTTCAGGGTGAGAGAATTAGAGCAGCAAGTGCTTGACCTGATTCACCAGCTGGCTCAAGAGAAGCACCAAGCCAGACAGGACAAGCTCAGCTTAGCCAAGCTGCAGCAGCAGCTGGCTAGAAACAAAAGCGAAAAGCCAGTGGTGAGGCTGACCGACTAAGTATTTCTTTATTTTTAATTAAGAATTATTCAATCGTAATTTATCAATTTAAAGTGGAATATAAATTTTGTTGTGTTTTAATGGATTACCGGATCTTGTATAGCGACCAAATTGTCCTTAGTGGTCTGATTTTAAATTATTGTTCTAAACTGGGACACCGTAGTGGAACTTGGTGTCGAGAAAAATATTAGACCTTGTGGGATACCAAGTGACAGTAATAAAATAAAATCTTCATTTGTTAATGATGACGGGACATAATTTCATGTCGTCCGATTTCACTTGTCGACAGAAAGAAATGTTGATGAAAGAGCTGGAACAGGAGAAGAGGCGAAGAGAGGTACTTGAGCAGAAGTTCAAGGAGAGGAGTAATGCCGAATGCTGCTGTTGCCAGAACGAAATGATGGTTCTGAAGAAAGAAAACACACGGTTTGTATTCGTGTTTGTGTTTGTGCGTGTGTTGCGATGCCGCAAAAGAACGAATGCACCTCGTTTGTACGGCCGGGGGGTGACGGTTGGGGGTGTGGTTGAATTTATTCGCATTCCTTTATTGGTAAGTTCAGTTCGTATCACGTTTTTTGTTGGGTGTGTTATTCATGCAACATTAAACAAGAAGCTACAATGTTGTGCGGCTACACGTGGAGTTGTGTGGAAATAAATCTACACGTGTAGTTGTGTTGAAATAAACTTACACGTGGTGTTGTGTACACTTGTACTTTTACACAGGCTGTGCTCATTTGTATACACACACATGGAGTTGTGTACATTTAAACACGTGCGTGTGTGGTTGTGTGCATTTGTACTCATACGTGTCGTTGTTATGAGCACACTTGTACTAACGCGCGTGAGATATCTCGACAGGTTGAACGAAGTCGTCCAGGACTTGCTCCCGTTTAAAAACAAAGTCGAGAAAATGAAGCAGTCGAGCGCAAGTTCTGCGGCACTTCTCGAGGTGAGGATAAGAAGATCGTCTCGATCTTTTTGTTGATGTTTTTTTTTAATTTTTTAATATAAATATAATTAATTTTATTTATCGAATCATCAAACGTGAGCAGGATGACTAATATTTTCTCTATGGTCATTTATCATGCTTGTTTTATTTTTTTGGTCATGTGTTTCATTGGTCTCGGTCGATATTTGGATCATCTGTTGATGCAATTGCTATTTTATTCATGACTTACCGAATGTTCTGTTTATTCGACCATCTATGGGACCTTCTAATTCATCCATCATCTACTCGGTCATTATTCACACGATACTCCACTTTCTTTACCACCAACTCAACCGCTTTACAATCCATCCACCCATTCATCTACTTTACCATCCTTTCATCCACTTTACCATCTATTCATCCACTTTACCATCCTTTCATCCACTTTACCATCTATTCATCCACTTTACCATCTATTCATCCATTTTACCATTAATCTGTCCGATTTGCCGTTCATTCATCATATTGACCATTCGCTCTTATCGCCCGTTTAATTCCACCTCGCAGTCGGAACTGCATCGGCTACGCAGCAAACTGGAGAGCATGGAGCAAGACAACATGCTGTCGAACATGGAACTCAACAAGCTGGAGTCGATCATCAACTCGTGTCAGCAGTGCAAGAAGCAGCTTGTTGGTCAGATAAGGCTGGTTGGTTCAATCAAAATTATTTATTTATTTTGTTTATTTATTTATTTATTTATTATTTATTTATTTATTTATTTGATCGAGTCAGCTTTGTGTTTTCATCTCTCTTGGTCGATATTTCATTTCTGTTTCTCTTCTCTTTCCAAACATGTTTTTCAACACTTAAGTAATTACTCAGAAGAGCATTTATTACATTTTTCTGTTACAAAACAATGCACTTGTTGTTGATGATGATGATGAGTCTTGCTTAGTTTATTGGCCATTCCGATATTGCTTGTGCTTGTTGTATTGATGACTGTGATATCGTTAAGTGCTGATTTTTCTTCTGTTTTGTTTTCATCGAAATTTTTAGCCATTGATGATGATGATGATTATGATGAATATTTTTTTCTGTGTTTTTCTTTAATTTAGATTAAATAATTGTTAAGTAATTCAGTAATACATATACATAATAGGTAATACATATTCATAACAGGTAATATATATTCATAACAGGTAATACATATTCATAACAGGTAATACATATTCATAATAGGTAATACATATTCATAATAGGTAATACATATTCATAATAGGTAATACATATTCATAACAGGTAATACATATTCATAATATGTAACACATATTCATGGATGCTTATACTCATTACTTTCTTTTATAATACTTAACAGCCAGTTTATTTTCTAGACGTATTCTGTAGGTGTGATGCCCGATTTTTTAGTATCCATTTGTAATAATTGCAACATTTCATTCCTTAACTTCATATTTCATTTCATAGCTGTAATATTGATTGACTTATTTTGTTCCTCACCTCCTAATCCTCCTCCTCAGGACAGTAACACTCACTCTGAGACTGCCTCGATCACATCGACTGGTGCGAACAACGAGACAGACAAGACCAAGGTCTTGCTCGAGAGGCTCAAAAGCCTTGAGGCCGAGAAGACCGCCTTGGTGCTCGAGAACGAGGCCCAGTTTCAGCACTACGAGAAGTGCCTTGAAGATGTCACGAGTCAGATCTTACAAGCCCTTGTTGCTCAGAGAGTGAGTTTGTGTGTGTGTGTGTGTGTATATGGCGAGTAAACACTTTTGATGTTTGTGTATATGGTGCAGCAAGTACATTCGTATGTGTACCTGTGTATATGTGGTGTATGTATGTTTTGATGTTTATGTACATGGTGCTGCAAGTACATTTGTATGTATATTTGCTTATATGTGCTATATGTGTATGTGCTATACGTGTATTTGTGTATGTGCTATAAGTGTTATTGTGTATGTGCTATGTGTGTATTTTTGTTTGTGTATGTGTTGTATGTATGTTTTGATATTTATGTATATGCTGCAATAAGTACATTTGTACATACATCTGTATGTATGTTTTGATGTTTATGTTTATTTCAGAGTCTCAAAGAGGAATGCTGCAAGTTGAAAGAAGAAGTCGGAACGTTGAGAGAAGAAAATTCGATGTTGAAAAAGTTTCTACCAACGAATTTGCATGGCCGTATCGAAGTGGGCTGCTTTAACTTGATAAAAAAAAAAAAATTTTTTAAAGTTGAGAAACTTTTGCATTTCATATCGACAATTTTTATCATCTAACGGAGTTCTATGAGATTTTTTCAATATAGATTTTAAGAAAAAAATTATTTTATTTTAATTAGTTATATAAATTTTTCCTCCAAGAATCAATCTAATTGGCAACCGTCGCTTGAAAAGAGATGTCCATCCAAAGAGTTCCAACCAATCAACCGCAGCAACTGCCCCCAGACCGAACGACAGCAGCTCTCAGCAGGCAGCAGATCCTTCGACGCCGCAGCTGAACGCGCTAGCAGGCAGTTCGGCTCGTGCGATTCGCCGGAAGCCGACGGCGGGGGGACGGGAGAGCGGGAGATTTGCGGCGGACGGTCGTCTTCTCTGTCGCTGAA
This sequence comes from Erpobdella octoculata, assembly GCA_963978895.1. NCBI lineage: Eukaryota > Metazoa > Annelida > Clitellata > Hirudinida > Erpobdellidae > Erpobdella > Erpobdella octoculata. The sequence goes on along the minus strand of OZ022242.1, from coordinate 36,838,694 downwards.
CGAGATACTCGACTCGGAGACGGGCGGGCTCGGGGGGAGCAGCAGCAGTAACACAGACGGCGAAGACGGGGGTAGTAAAACGTCGAGAAATTTCTTTGCTCCTCTCTCCGAAACGTCCCGCGTTAAGAACACTCGCTCGTTGTTCTCTTCCAGCGGCAGTGACTCTCGAACCGCGACGGTTTGTAACAGGGACGGTGTCGGTCGCTCCCGTTGCCTCGACGACGGGGCGACCCGTTCGGAAATCTCGAATCTTTCTCCGACGGTGAAAGGCACTTTCGGCCACTCGAAGACTTTTCCGGGCGACGTTTCGGATTCCCGTCGAGAGGTTAAAAACTGCACGTACAGTACCGGACGACAGCAAGATCTGATTGTGACCGAACCCGGCTCGCTCGACTGCAAGAGAACGGCAGTCAAGCACCCACAGCTCTCGTCCGAGTTTTGCGACGGCAGCAGTCTCAGCAGCGCCGACGCTGCTACTGCCACGGCGACGATGAACTGCAACGACAATAACAACAAACCCGTCTTCAACGGAACCGTAAAGAAATCTCCCAGAAGCGTCGGTTCTTTGTGCAACAAACTGCTAGCCGCCGCCACTGCGGCTACGACCGCCGCAAAGTGCGCTGCCGCTTCTTCGTCGCTGCGGGACGAAAGGGACGACGGCTACTCGAGTAATAAAACCTCGGAAGGTTCCGGAGGAGACGTCGGTAACGTTTTCATCCAGCCGAATCAACTTTCATGAATATTCTCTCTTATTTTCTTTTTTTATGTGAATTTGTTGATTAATTTGTTTCTTTTCTTGTTCTTTTAGAGAAAAAGCTTTAATTTGTTTTTTTTTTGTTTTCCCATTGGGGAATTACCACTTTCCACTGGGGAATTATCATTTCCCACTGGGGAATTACCACTTCCCAATGAAATTACCACTTCTCATTTGAAATTATTTGAGTTCTGAAGAACTGCATACCAACGGAATTCTTGAAGTTCTTGAAACTCTCTTCTACTGATATATTTGAACACTTACAATTTTTTGTCATCTAAGTTCTGTAAATACAACAACATTGTTCTCCATTTTGTTTGATACACCAATAATTTTAAGTATATATTTATATGTATATGTTCTGATATTTAATCACGTGTGTTTGTATGGTTGAGTGCGTTATGCCACGTTTCACAGCTCCATCTTTTACGTGCCTGATACTGTCTAAAACGTTTATTTCTAGAACGTTCATTAAATCCACGCTAAACTGGTATTGAACCGTTTTCACGAGTTGAACCTGAAACGCATTAACGGCCGGAGTCGGAAGAAACAGTTGAATATCGATTTAGTTTTGTAAAGGAGATTTTAATAAGATTTCTTGTTGACGTTCAGTTATTCCTTCGTTATTATTATTATTAATTATTATCTATGTTGTTGTAGTTGATAATAATTTGTTGATTATTCATCTGAATCTATACAACAATGATTCGCAAGCTTAAACGGGATTTTTTTCCGTCTTTTTCTTCCATCAACTTTGAATTCACTGCACGATTCTACAATGAATGAGCTTGATTGTCGCAAAAAGTATTTCGTTGTTGTTTGATCAACTCTGCTGCATCCCATGTTTTTTTCTGATTTTTTAAAAAAATTTTCCAGTTTGATCATTATCATAGCAGATCGTCGTCATCATCATCATCATCATTATTTCATACTAGAAAAGTCTTAGTTTATTATGATTATTATTATTATTATTATTATTATGCACTTGGTTACAGGATATTGTTAATCTTGTTATTTTAGTTATTTTGTTTATTTTTCTGTTATTGTTGTTGTTGAACAAAGCTTCCATGCTTTCTCTCTTAACCTTCTTTTTACCATTTTGTTTTCTTTTTCCTATTAAAATTTAAAAATTCGCCACTGAGAATAATTTGTATTATATTATGATGTATTTGACCTTTGTATTGTTATAAATACATATTACTTCTTTATAAATCACCTTTTTAGTTTGTTTCTCCATTTGCCTCCATATTGTTTTATTTGTTTGTTTGTTTGTTTATATGTTGTTCTGTCTGCCTCCTTCATATTATGTGTTTCATTTGTTTATTTTTTTTTTTTATTGACTGATTAATTTGATTGTATTTCTTTATTTGTCGTGCTCCTCATAGATTTCTCAATGGATCGAATAAAAACAACATTTCTTCATATCGTGAAATCTGTTCCGATCTCTTGCTTAACAAAGCATAAAAGCTGAGTGAATCATTTGCAAATGCGTTGTTTTATAACAAGTTGAAACTGACAACAAAGCTTTCAACGTTGCTGTCGATACCCGGACAAAAGTTCTTGGCCCGTGGAAGATAGCCGAGCGGATGATTTTTGTAGCCCCGATTACGTGCTTTTTTCTAGCTTTACAAGCAAATTTGTGTCTTCATTAAGTCGTTCAATTTTCTATCCACTACGAATACGATGATTGAGACGATGAAAGTTGTAAATCTAGCAGCATTCTTTAATATTTTGTACAACACTTTGAAAGTTGTCTGAATTAAAGAGAGACGTTTATTACACGGAATTCAGTAAATCTACCAGAAGTCAGAAAACAACCCTACAGGTCAAGAATAATAAGTGTGTAAAAAAAAAGAAATGAATCAGATTGGCTTGAAGCATAATGATATGATTTGTTTTTATTTTTTTTATTAATTTTGGATATGGGCATAGACACTTATAGTTTGCGCCCATATCATTACCCGTTATGTTAGAAATCGACTTTTGATTCAGAGTATTTTAATACATGATAACGTCCTGCGTAATTTTCTATAGGAACCAGAGTTTTGCGACTTCTGAAGCGAAACTTTAACAACTGTCGAACCTCGAAAACTACAGAGAACTAAAACTCAAAATTGGTTTCAATTCCATCTCTAGGTTAGGCTACGTGTCGATGTATGCGTCACCCCTAGCGATTGAAGCTAAAACTATTATATACATTGCTAAATATTACCATTCTGTTAGTAAAAAAATTGATATTGTTTCCAAATCTGTCTATTATTTTTCTTTAAATAATAAACTGAAGATATTTTTTAAACTCATAACTGCCCTGTCTTGCCAACTAAACTTAAATCCGCTAATATGTTTAAAAGAATGTTGAGTTTTGACAAACGACATTATCAGCTTGTAAGCATTGAATTGTAGCAAAGCAAAACAATTTCGACTTAAAACACCTTCTTTTTGAACGCAACAGCTCATTAAATTCTCCTTTAAAAGTGAAAATTTTGAGTCTTGTGGTCCAATTCTTTCGATTTTATTCTATACTAGACTAGACTAGACTAAATAAATAACTTGGCATTTATAAGCCGCAAACGCTGTTGAAAAGTCGCATACGAATTAGAGAAAGCACGTTACACATATGACTGTGAATGTCAAATTTGACTAAAAAAACACCATTTTTTTGCACGCGGTAGCTCATTAAAAGTAACGTTTAGAGCCGATGATGATTACTTACAATGCTTTTATTAGCTTTCACTTGTTTAAAGTAAATTTTTAGTGGGCATTCGGTATTCACATCTGTTTGCCCTGATTGCAATTTGTTAATGAAATCTATATTCGGCGTTTTTGTATGCATTAATTGTTCGCAATTGTGATCGTGTGTCGCGTGACATCTAGCGATTAAGTTAACAATCTGTATTTTAAGCTAGAAAAAGTTTATGATATTATTCAGATTATTTTGAGACAGTTGATAACAAAACATATGTGAACACTTATCGCATGACATTTAGTCAACTGAACTACAAAAGGTTATCATATATATGAACACATAACGAGTGACATCTGGCGATACAAGTAACAGTTATTATATTTTAAACTACAAATTCATAAAAGCAAAGAATACTGTAAAAATAATTGTATATTGTTTTGTGAAAAATAAAACTAAAAAAAATTTAAATTAGCAAAAAACTTGAATCCACTTAACCAACTAACATTAGCATACTTATTTGTTTACCAGAATATTAAATTTCAACGAACTAGCGCCATTGAAAATTGCATTCAAAATTAAAACAATAACAAGTTATTAAATTAATGATTTTTGTGTATCTAATTTGAGTTATAACACCATCTTGTCGTACGCCACATCGTATTATAAAGTTTTCCCGACCGCGCCCGACCACAATGTTTTTATTAGCTCACTTAGCTAATTCAAAGCCGCAAACGCTGTTGAAAAGTCGCATACGAATTAGAGAAAGCACGTTACACATATGACTGTGAATGTCAAATTTGACTAAAAAAACACCATTTTTTTGCACGCGGTAGCTCATTAAAAGTAACGTTTAGAGCCGATGATGATTACTTACAATGCTTTTATTAGCTTTCACTTGTTTAAAGTAAATTTTTAGTGGGCATTCGGTATTCACATCTGTTTGCCCTGATTGCAATTTGTTAATGAAATCTATATTCGGCGTTTTTGTATGCATTAATTGTTCGCAATTGTGATCGTGTGTCGCGTGACATCTAGCGATTAAGTTAACAATCTGTATTTTAAGCTAGAAAAAGTTTATGATATTATTCAGATTATTTTGAGACAGTTGATAACAAAACATATGTGAACACTTATCGCATGACATTTAGTCAACTGAACTACAAAAGGTTATCATATATATGAACACATAACGAGTGACATCTGGCGATACAAGTAACAGTTATTATATTTTAAACTACAAATTCATAAAAGCAAAGAATACTGTAAAAATAATTGTATATTGTTTTGTGAAAAATAAAACTAAAAAAAATTTAAATTAGCAAAAAACTTGAATCCACTTAACCAACTAACATTAGCATACTTATTTGTTTACCAGAATATTAAATTTCAACGAACTAGCGCCATTGAAAATTGCATTCAAAATTAAAACAATAACAAGTTATTAAATTAATGATTTTTGTGTATCTAATTTGAGTTATAACACCATCTTGTCGTACGCCACATCGTATTATAAAGTTTTCCCGACCGCGCCCGACCACAATGTTTTTATTAGCTCACTTAGCTAATTCAAATTTTTAGCAGGCCTAGATTTTTATTTTTTTGGGCCGGTCTGCAAACCAAATAGTAAAATAGATAAAGTTGTTTTTCGATTGACGACTGATTTATAACCACAGTAAAACTGTTTAATTTATTATAATAATCTGTTAAAAATGACTTATTTTAGGTATAAACATAATATACAAAAGCCAATGAATTAAAGTGACATAACTAGTTTCAATATGAAATAATTTTTAACTGTTTAGTTCAATTACTTTAATAACCAAAGTTTTTTTTATAACCATTCTCAAATTTTTATATAAATTATTTTAATACAAAAGGTGTTGTGATGGCCTTTTAGCCGCATTTTTATTTCACCGCCTTGTTTAACCAACTAACATTGACATACTCATTTGTTTACCAGAATATGAAATTTCAACCAACTAGCGCCATTGAAAATTGCATTCAAAATTAAAACAAGAACAAATTATTAAAATAATGAGTTTTGCATATCTAATTTCAGTTATAACACCATCTTGTCGCACGCAACAGCGTATTATAATGTTTTCCCGACCACCCGATTCACCACGTTTTTCTTAGCTTGCTTAGCTAAGTCAAATTTTTAGCAGGCCTAGATTTTTAATTTCTTGGGCCGGTATGCAAGCCAAAAAATAAATTAGACATTTTTGATTGTTATTTTAAATTAATTGTAATCATGAAAAAATCAAGTATTTCATTTATTTGTGTCTACCTGTTAAAAAATGATCTAATTTTATGTATTAATATATTAAACAAAAGCCAACGAAGAAAAGTGATATAACTAGTTTTAATATAAAATAATTTTTAACTGTTGAGTTTAATTACTTTTATAATCATGATTTTTTTCATAAATATTCTCAAATTTTTATATAAATTATTTTAATACAAAAGTTTTGTATTAACTTTTAAGGAGCGTTTTTATTTAACTAATTTAATTTAATTAAATTAATTTAATAGAGTGATTTTGAATTAATGAAAAAGGGCTATAAAAGATAATTTAATTGATTGCTTGAAAATTGAAATCTGAGCAAATATATACTTGCCAAAATGTCACAAAATTATCTGCCTGGTCCGTTTGAAAACCCTAAGATGCAGTACTTATTTACACAAAACGCGTGACATCTAGCGATAAAAGTAAAATTGATCTATTTCAAACTATAAATTTATAAAAGTAAATAAAAACAAAAAATATTTTAAGATTAATTGAATATTATTTTGTAGAAAATAAAACTGAAAAAATGATCAATTAGTAAAACTTAAATCCACCGCCTTTTTTTACTGACTAGAATTAATTTGTTGATTAGAATTTTAAATTTCAACAAACTAATAAATTTTAAAAACTGCATATAAATTAAAACAAAGAAGAAATTATCAAATTAATTATTTTTAATTTCTAATTCGTCTTACGACACCATCCTCTTGCACGCGCCAGCTTCTTATATAGTCTGGTGTCTGCGCGGTGGTCATCCTTTATATTAACTTCACTTGCTGAAGTTAAATTTTTAGTTGGCCTAGATTTTTAATCTAGCTGGCCTATATACAACTATAATACAAAAAATTAATTTAGTGTCTGTTGTCACATTATTGCAGGAATGTTGAAATTAACTAATTCTGGTTACCACCGCGTTATACGAAGTGGCTCGTACACATACATACAGACACAGGAAATTATATTATTGTATATGTTGATGATTATGATGACTTAAATGACTATTATCAGGATGATTATGATGACTTAAACGACTATTATCAAGATGACTTGAATGACTTATCAGGATGATTATGATGACTTAAATGACTGTTATCAGGATTATTATAATTACTTAAACGACTAATATCAGGTTGATTATGATGACTTGAACGACTATTATCAGGATTATTATGATTTAAATAGTCGTCATGTTTGTTCACTGTCTGTAACTAAAAAGTCATCGATGTTTGTTTTTTGGTGCGACATCTGGCGATAGAAGATATATTATTGTAATATTTAACAAATTGTACCATAAAATTAGCAACAACGAAAACTATTCATATTTTTTAAATTTTATATTATTTTGCAAAAATAAAATTAAACATTAATTTTTTTAATCCTAGAAGTCTCGTTTCCATTTTCCTGTCCTACCTACTATTAAACCAAATTGTTTAATAAAATAAAAATGTTTTAATAAACACTATTAACAAAACTGTTTTTGAATGAAAGCAAGAATTATTTTTTACAACTTAAACTTCTTATCTCTAAATTGACATAAAACACCCTCCTTAAGCATAAGGCAGCTGAACAAATTTCGTTTCAAATAAAACTGTGACATAGCTTCACATGTCCGTTGATATACCCTAATTTAGGGTGAATTTTTTAGTGGACCTGTAGATCTCCAATCGCTAAGGTCTTGGAATAGATTAATTAATTAATTAATTATCTAGTAATCATCGTATTTGCAACTTTTTTTAAATCTTGGAGAGACTCGCTTATAAATTAAATGTTATGTCAGTCATTTTACCGTTTTAATAATTGGAAATCAGTTTCCCATCATAATGGGCAGATTAATGTCATTTAATATTTCCACGATAAATGACAGATTAATGTCATTTTATATTTCCACAATAATTGACAAATTAATGACATTTAATATCTCAACAATAATTGGCAGATTAATGTCATTTAATATTATAATTTTGCGCGCTGGCCACACTTTTTTGGAGGGTGATGTGATAAACAATGTTCCCCAAAATATTGTTACGATATCACCAAATCGTATACCGGGCTCAATAGAATGGTTTTGATGTTTTATTGGAAAATAATAAATGAAGCTTTGTTACGGCTAGTTATACCTTCTGGTTTAATAATAATGTCCATAATAGTTATTCGAAGTCCTTTAACGTCTATCAATGGGAAAACCTATTGTAAAAACAGCGATTTTACATTATTACCCCCTTCTTAATTCTGTTCGTCCCGAACAGCATATCGCTTTTAAGAAATGCGACTCGGCCACGAACACCAAAATACCTTGATCTTTACTCGTGGCTTTGACCGCAATTCGCAAACAACATGGTCAAGTCTCTTGACCGTTTGACACAGTTTCTTCCAGTCCTTCTTTGGCTCATCAACAGAGTCTTTCTTTGGCTCATCGTCGCCATTTTTGCACGGTTCATCACAGCCTTTTTTGCATGCCTCGTCCTGAACATCTTTGCACGGTTTATCGGAATTGTCTGCTTTTTCTTCTTCCTTCACATCCTTTAGATCTTTCTCAAGAAACTCTTCAAAAGGTTTTTCGAAAACACGTCGTTCCATAAATCCAATAAATCCCTTCATCAAACTGTTATTTGATTTTACAATGACTCTTAGTCTATCTGATCTAGAATCTTCTGTGGATTCATCTGATTTAAAACCCTCGGTACCGTTCTCTGTTCTTGTCTCATTTTTTCCAGAGTTTTTGCTTGCTGCATTGCTATTGTTGTTTTGGAGAAGTTCATCGCCGTCATGTTTGTTTTCTTCCAAGCTACAATCGAACGTTTTCTTTTCACATTCCAACTCGGCTCTTTCGTCGGTGTCAACTTTCGTATCGTCCAGCGGATCTTTCTTCAAATTATCGCCATCGTCTCTCAAATCAGTGTCTTCTTTTCTTGTCAAGTTAACTTTGACGTATTTTTCCATTGGAGTTTCGTCCGTTTCTAAATCCTCGGTTGCTTCATCCGAGTCAGATTCTTCACTAAAATCTGACCCTGAATATTCGGTGCCGTCGTCTGTTATGGAGGCTTCCGTTTCAGAACCGTCGCTGTATGGGTGAAAGCCATAGTTGTTATTGCCATTATTATAATCATCATCGTCACTTTCATCCTCATCGTTTTGCATTTCGTTTTCAACATTCTTCTCATCTTCTTTAGTTTGGTTTTTGACGTCCAAACCGACTGTATCACTGTCACCATCTTTGCATGGTTCATCTTGAGCATCTTTGCAAGGTTCCTTATCATGACCGTCTTTGACAGGCTCATCATCATGACCCACCTGACTTGTGCAGTCTGTACGGCCGTCATCCGTCACATGCTCTGAGACACAGCTGGTGGACTCCAGTTCATATTGGGTTTCGCCGCAGCAACCCACATCACCAGCAGCCCGCTGGTCCAGAACCGTGTCCACCACTGCCTCAGCCAACCCTGCGACCAAACTCTCAACAGTTGTACCGGCTGCTGCCACTTTGTTTCCGTGGCCAAGAATCATTCCTTCTCCTGTCTTCTTCTGTGCTGCCATGTTTTCTTTCGCTCGTTGTCTTTCTTCCTCCAGCAATTTGTTTTTTAATTTCCTTCGCTTGACCACAGCTTCCTCGTCAATGTCGAATAGATATTCGTCGTCGTCAGGCCCATAGCCCTCATTCACTAACGCGGCTAAGAGGCGTTCCATAAGTTCGTCCTTTTTACCTGTATCGCTCAGGCCACGTTTCTCCAGCTCGTCTTTCATTTCACTCGCCCAAAGCTCATCCAATGATTTCAAAACCATTCTTGTATCCCACTTCTGACACCAATGTTACGATATCACCAAATCGTATACCGGGCTCAATAGAATGGTTTTGATGTTTTATTGGAAAATAATAAATGAAGCTTTGTTACGGCTAGTTATACCTTCTGGTTTAATAATAATGTCCATAATAGTTATTCGAAGTCCTTTAACGTCTATCAATGGGAAAACCTATTGTAAAAACAGCGATTTTACATTAATATGTTTGTAAATCTTTTTCCTAGAAAAAAACCCACGAAATTATCCATTATTTATAATCTATATTGTAGCTCGAAAAAACAAAGAAATTGCACGTTCCGTCATTTATCTCTCCACTCTTCTCCTCTTAATTTCATTTTACTGTTAAAACAAACGTGAGACGAACCAAAACAACGATCTTCCCATTGGACAACATAAAACAAAAAGGTGTCACGACAAAACGTTTATAACAGAAAAATGTTCAACGTAAGAAAAGTCTCCAAATTTGGTCGATTTGTTTGCAACCCTTTCCGCTATAGTCGAATTAATGCAGGCCTCACTGTTTTCTTCCGATCATCACTCCAGCGTTTAACTCTTAAATGAGCTTTGAAGTTTCAACTTGTAGACTATAATACCTACTGCCCGGGCAATACTAGAATACTGCACGGACACATTTTTTCACGACCCGGCCCGTTTCATAAACCAAAATTCAAGTCGAATTTGGACCCGACACGACACATTTTTTTTCAGGCCTAAACTCCCTATATAGGTACTTGGCAAAAAATCTCGACCCGTGCACGTGCAGTATACTCTATTGTAGACCTTCTTTTAATTTTAAGTTGAGAGATTGAACCTTTCGTCTGTGCGACACTTTCACACGAATTCAACTTCCGACTTTGACTGTGGACGTTTTGTTTGTGTTCATTTTGTCGTGAGCATTTTGTCGTCGAACGTTTTGTCGTCGAACGTTTTGATTGTGAAAAACGTTATGGCTGTAAACGTTTTGGCTGTCTGTGCTCAATTTTGTCGTGAGAGTTTTGTTGCGAACGTTTTGTCGTGAACATTTTGTCATTATATGAATTTTTTGTCGTCATGAACATTTTGACATTATAAACATTTTGTCATTTTGATCATTTTGACATTTTGAACATATTGTCATTTTGAACATTTTTGTCATTTTGAACATTTTGTCATTATGAACATTTTTGTCATTTTGTCAATTTTGAACATTTTGTCATTTTGAACATTTTGTCATTATGAACATTTTGTCATTATGAAAATTTTGTCATTATGAACTTTTTGTGCTCATTTTTATCGTAATGATTTTGTCGTGAACGTTTTGTCGCTATATGAGTAGGAACTCGAGACAACGACATAACTCGTAGCCTCTTTTTTTTTTCAAAATATTCGTTTTATTCCCAACCATAAGCATTTTTTTAAACTTAAAAAATTAATAAAATAGTAAACGTTCCATCTTTATTTATAAAATTATATTACATATATGAAAACCGCATTGTAGAGCCCTGCAAGCAGATGAGGCCCGTTTTGATAACCTTATTATAATTCATAATTGTTTTGTCAGCAATTGGCCAATTAAGTAACATATTTGTTTAGATTTAAAATAGAAGCTTGAACTGATTTCCTCCAGGTTTTTGCTCATAGAAAATATAAACTTCAACTATTCAGCCATGAGGGGTCGCCAGGGGCTCGCCCCTCCATCTCCCCAAAAACCCGTTGCGGTCACCCCAGGAAAATTAGAAACAGGAGAATCTGAAATGAGAAAATTAAGTATGACTGTGAAATTGTTTTTTTCTTTTTTGAAAAATTTAGACAAAAGTGCCTACTACTTCCACCGCACGGTCATCAGATTTTTTCGAAAAGAGAAATTGTGTTAAAGTTCGGGCCACCTTTGCAAGTATCTGAACTGGACACGACGGATCGAGTTTCAGTTTCTGCATTACAATTTAATTGACATTACATTACTGTGTATTATCGTGGCCTGCACATCTTCTTGAAACAGAATGTTGAAGAATTAAACAAAACTAAACATTAGAACTACACAAATATACACTTCATTGATTAAAAATAAAGATTTTAAACACACTAAAAGCATTTTAATTAAAATACTTAATTCATAACAAACTTGTGATTAAACAAATAAAAATGATACAACTGGATCGATTAGTTTTACTGTACTCATTAATTTTATGGAAAAATAAACAAGAGCACATGAAGCTCTGTGAAGCACAGAAGTATCCGGAATTCCCCGTTTTGAGTTGATACATTTGTTTACATTATTCAAGTTCAATACATTGATAGAATGATAATTTGTTCTCTTTTTATTATAAACAGGAAAATTTTCTTTGTCTATTGATAAAAGTAAGTATTTGCCTTGACTAATAACTAGAATTTTAGTTATTAATTAGGTAGCTTAATTTTATTATTTTTTAAATCTTCATATGTTGTCCAGAATTTGTTTAAAAATAAACTTTCAATGAATTTTTTTTAAATCTTAAAAAATTTGCATTTTTTCAAATATTGATATAGGACATTTAAGGTACCTCAGAAAGTATTCCGAATTAACATTGTTAATCTGATTTTTTATTATACTTTGAGAAATTAGTAATTTTTTTATAAACAAATTCATTATACATGAAAACCTTTATTTGCGTTAATAGGCCAGTATTACTGTTCTGGAGAAGATTGGATATATAATGATGTGTCATTTTCGTGTTATCTCAAAGTCAATATTGCAAAAAGTTGGACAAAAGCACAGAATTACTGCAGAAAGTTTAATGCTTATGTCTTTATATTTCGTTCCTTGAATGAATCGACAATGATGACTTCTTATACTCCTGAATTTATTAAAGGTTTGAACTCATTTTAAGTTTTTAGAAGATTTTTTCTAAACTGTAACTTACTTATTTTTAATTTAGATTTGAAACTTTTAAAATGATGGAATCAAGCTGCATTATTTTTTTTTTAAATGTATAAAATTATTTTTTTCAGCTGATGAATGGATTGGTCTTCAAGGAAAGTACAGAAAATTTTGGTGGGAGTACGACGTCCCAGTCATTGCAATGTGAGTTCAATCGACAATGTTTTTTATTTGCACGAAGAGGCTGTCACATTCCACGTGATGTCGCAGTAGATGAATTTTCGGCTAGAGGCAGTTCGTTAAGATAACGCTTTTATTGCAACTATATAAAATAAGTTCATTGTTTTCAATATGATAATTTTTTTTTTATAAAAATTGGGATGTCATGAGATTTTAATATAATATCAAAATATTAAAATTAAAAAAATCTAGACTATACATAAAACACGACAGGAGAAAATAAAAAATAAATCATATAAAAAATAGTTTAACCACAAAAATTCAAACCTCAACAAAACTGCTTGCATATTATTTGATAACTTCTTACTAGTTTTCACACACAACAATTTTATATGAAACAGATATAAATCTGAATTCATAAAATGGAATGACGACGACTTAGTAGACGACTACACTTTACTCTGCGGCTACATGGAAACCGATTTTCCGTCTCCCGGAGAAATCGAAACTGTCGCCGGCTTGGCTCCGTGCGATCAAAACCGTTCGTTTACGTGTTTCAAACCCGTCGAAAAATTTACTCCACAAATCGGTTTCTTATTCGAATATTTAATTGATTATTATTTTTTAATGTATGATATTTCATAATACTAAAAAATGCAGCATAGTTTTCTAACTTTTTAAATTCCTGGAATTTAAGGGTCAGTATCATTAGTTGACTTTTTGATTTGTTTAAACTTGAAGGTTCTGCCAGGTGTGAACCCGGTTGGACAACCAGTCCGCCTTCGAGTTTTTGTATTCTAGAGTCGTACAAAAAACACAATTATTCTGGAGCATTGGATTACTGCAAAGATCAGTTTTCTGAACTTTTACATATATCAGGGAAAACAGAACTTATGTTTGCTTTGGCAACTTTTCCAAGTAAATTGTCTTTGTGAGATTCTCTATGGAATAACAGATAATTTTAAAGTCTAATCTCAGATTGTAGTATTTTAAATTAGTTTATATTTATTATGGTATATACCATTGTTTAAACCAGCTCAATGCCATGTAAAGTTTGTTCGATTTTTAGGTGGCCCTACACTGAAACTTTTTGTTTCTCTTCTTATCCTGTTCAGGATAAACTATTTTAACTTTCTATTTTATTACTGTTTATCTGAATTTAATCTAAAACCTTTGACTGTTCACTCGCTTTGAGTCTTCTTTTGTCAAATTACACTGGCTTCCTCTTAAGTACAAAATTTTTTTTAATTACGCTTATTGATGTTTCAAACCATCTAATTCTACTTCTCCAGCTTATCTTACTAATCTTTACTCTATACCGTAATGATCTAACTTAAGGTTTTCGTCATCTAATGGTATCTATTTCAATCCTGTTTAAATAAAAACTCTTTTGCTGGTCACTCTTTATCTTACTGTGGTCTACATTTATGGAGTCTTCTTCTTATTTCTTTACAATTTTTGTTGTCACTGACTGTTTAACCCTGAGTATCAAAGACGTTATATCATTGCTACTTCTTGGCAGAGCACATATGAGCTATGAGTTTCAGTAAAAAATGAATTATAGAAAATTTTTGATGGAGTGATTAATTGAAGGGTCTAAAAGTTAACAGATACTCGAGAAATTAAAACCATTTGGCTGATGATGCATATTATAATCTGGAGTCACACGAGATAATATCTTGCATTTTTTGTTAAATAGGCTAAAAACTTATTTTTTATATTATAACTTTAATACAGTTATTTTGAATAAATCAAATTTAAAAACGTTAGATAGCTCAAATTCAAGTATTTTCAATAACTCAAATTAAAATATTTTAAATAGCTCAAATGAAATTATTTTTAAATTACTCAAATTAAAATATTTTAGATGTCTTCAAACAAGGTATTTACACTAGTATTAGGATAAAGAAAAATGGTAGTTGTAAATCTTGGAATTCCAAATTTGAACCTTGTTAGTTTTATTGTTTTTCATGTTTTAATTAAATATCGGATGTTTTCTTTAACTTCAAAAGCACATCACTAGAAAATATCAAACTGAAAGTAAATATAAATTTATATACATATAGTTTTTATATGGTTTTTATGATTTTAATTTTTTTTCTGGGGTTTAAACATTATTTTAACTTTATACAAGTTAACGTGACAAAAGACATCATTTAAAGTTAATTTGTAATATACGTGACAACTCTTCGATTTAATTTTTAATTGAATTGAGATTTTTCCATTAAACAAATTAAGTTTGGTCTATTACACCTTTTGAAATTGTTGTTTGGATGGTTTGTACAGTAAAGATTAAAACATATCTGTTTGTTTAAGATTGATGATACTACAAGCAGCTTTTTTTTTATAAAGTACATAAAATTAATATCAATATAATATCTAACAAATCAAAACCATTTAGTTCTGTAAGGGAACTTTTAAATTGTTTTTAAAATATTTATGGTTAATATAATTTGTTTTCCTTTCAGTTGTAAAAAACCAAACTGCAAATTATTCTGGAGATAAATGTCTTATTGTGAATGTTCCATCTGGTTTCTCTCTAGATATGATAGATTTTAGTAACTACCAAGCCATGGGCAGTTACATCTTGTTTTACGACTCTTGCGACAAAAATTTTTCTTTGATTTGCGAGAAAAAAGCTTTAAAAGTGCAAGATGAGGAGATTGAACTTGTGAAAATAAACCAGAAAAGTTCGTAATTTTTTTATGGCGTCAAATGTTTCCATCGGTTATTGGAAACTGGGCAGCACTTGAATAGGCTACTTTTTAGAGTTGTTTTCCAAATGTTTGAATTAGCTGTGTAGATTCATTTATTTCAACTTTTTGAACTTTTGCAGTAAAAATTGAGTTACTGGTTATATGGATTGATGCATATTGAAAAATTATTCTGACTTTAAGAATTTTCAAAAAAAAAAAATTATCTTATGCTCTTTTAATTTTAGATGAAAGCAAAGATACGGATTGGCCTTTCTATTCTGATGAGTATGAAAATCTAATCAATTGGTCAAGTGGGACTTTAGAACCAGAGTGGGTATTACATTATTTATTATATGCATTGTTGTTTCACTTGTACAAAAATACTTCTATCTTCGGCCATGTTATTTTGAATGAATACGTGTATATATGTATGTATATATGTATTAAACATATTAGGGCGCTACTTTATATAAATATACCACAGCAGAGCCGGGAACTGTTTGTGCATATGGGATCACAGTGTTACCTGCCACACGCCAATAACTCTCAGTCGTTGAACCTGGAGTAATATATCTGACTGTCATGCTACTATGACATACCAGTTCTGATTATATTCCAATAAAACTCAGTCGAATAAAACATTTTTTTCTTTTCAAACATTCTATATCTCGTAAATTCATAAATATTCACTAATTTTTGTAGATTTATTAAAAACATGGATCGACTGATCAGTTATGCAGTAAAAGATACTTAACGGAATAAAAATTTAATGACAAAAACCAATGAAAAAATTGAATTTATTTATATATCCGTAAACATAAATAGTTTATTGTTTTTATTGTTTTATATTGTTCTATTATAATATTATAATTTTTTATTAAAACTAATATTATAAAAAACTGGTGTAATAAATATCGAGCTATCATGAAAAACTTTCTATTTTTTTTATCTGCTCCTTATGGCAAGCTAGTTGAAAATAGAACACACACAAAAATCAGCCCATAAAATACAAAATTTTCATTGTTAATCATCTTTCATTTAAAAAATCATTACATTTTTTTTAATTGACTTAAAACTGACGGTTTCATTTCTTTGATGAAAATTTATAATTTTTTTTAAAACCTTGATTTTTTTTAATATTAAACTTTTTTTTTAATGTAAGTAATTTTTTAAATTTTAATTATTTAAAAAATTTTAATTATTTTTTTTTAAATTCTGTTTTTTTTATTTTAATCATTTAAAAAATTTGATGAAATGATTTGTCATCGGCAAGTGCTTAAAGTTAATTTTTATTGTGCATATATTTATAAGCAAAAAAACTTTTTGACATTTGGCCACGTCCAATGAAGTTTGAATATAAATGAATATGGAATTTTATACCTAATATACTTTTATGAAAATTTTATTTTGGTTTTTGAAAACTAACATTAATTATTTTAAAATTTAGGCAAATGAGTGGTAGATATTTTTATCCAGTTCCAAAGAAGCAATATTCAAAACCAAACTCATCGCATGAAAATGTGGGTTAATTTTTATTTATTAAAAAGTTATTTCTTATATATTTTGTTTATACAAAATTTTTTTTGGATTTTTTCATAAAATATATTTTTTATTTATGTTTACAAAGGATATATAAGATGTAATAAGGATATATAAGATGTAATAAGGATATATAAAGATGTAATAATAATCCAGAAATGCAAATCTCTAGCCTGCAGATCTTCATGTCAGACCGCTGGCAACTAACCTGACACGATACTTGGCCCATTACACACCGGCAAAATAAAAAGACGCCTTCATATAGTAACAGGCAATCTCATTGCCATTGGGATTTGAACCAGCAGCATGCAAAAAACTAATGTCAGGCTCTGTTTACAGAAGTAGTATTCTGCCTCTGCCTCATATAAATTGTACCAAGGTTTACATGGCCAAAAATATAATAAATATATCTGCATATACATGTTATGACATATTTAAATTTGTTTTAATGAAAACTTTACAAGTTTACCAACAGTTCAATTCAATACGCCACATTTACGATGAGAAAATTAAAATTTAAAGATTTTTGTATTAGGGTTATAATACTTCACAGGAATAAATCGTGGGTCATGATCATCATCATCATCATCAGTAGTAGGAGTGGTAGTAGTAGTTGTAGTGATGGTGGTAGTAGTAGTAGTAGTAGTAAAAGTAGTAATAGTAAGAGTAAGATATTATTATTTTTAATAATGGCTTGAGTTACAGGCTACAGGAGACGATGATTTTACAGAAAAGCTTTTAGATGTTATATCGGACGTAGGAGTGTCGCTGTCCACAATTTCTCTGCTTTTTGTGCTCCTTGGACAAATAGTTTTAAAGTTACTATTTTTATTAGTATTTTTGTTTGCGTTTTGTGATTTTATTAAGAAGAAATTTCTATTTTTCACAAAGGTCTCGTAAAAATATCCAGTTTCACAAAGGTTTACTAAACCTTTCAGTGGCTCTGATTGTTGCCAATCTTTTGTATTTATTTGGAATAGAAAGAACAGAATATGAAGAGCTATGCATGGCCGTAGCAATGGCTTTGCATTATTTTCTTCTTGCTTCATTTTCTTGGATGCTAGTTGAAGCTGTTCTTCAGTATTACATGTTTGTCAAGGTCTTCAATACTTACATTGAACGATTTTTCTGGAAAGTTACACTACCTTCCTGGGGTAATTAACAATTTAATAATTCTCCAAAATGCAGTTTTGTCAGCAAGAGAAATCAAAAGTTAAGCATAATTATTCCTTGTTGGAAAACTACGACTCGCTTCACACCAGTCTGTTCTAGAAATGAAATATTAAAAATTTTTTTTTTTAAATACCACGTTTTTGTGAACTAAAAAGAAGAAAATTATTTTTCTCTGGGCTGTGTGAGAAATGTCTTGATGGAGCCATGCATTAATTGTGGACAATCGTATAACGAACAAGCCATAATTTTTTAAAACTTAAAACGTGGAGCGCCTTTTACTCAAACTAACCATCTGCTATTTTTCAAACAGGATAGAATGCTTTTTTGAATATTAATATAGGAGGTTGTTAATATTTAACCACTTTTTGAATTTTTTATTTTATAAAAATTCTCTAATTAGCAATATTTCCTAAAACAAGAGAATTCTTATAACATAAAAAATCCGAAAAGTGGTAATAAATACTAACAACCTCTTATACCAGAACGAAAGAATTTTGTTAAGATAATTAATTAGCAATATATCCTAAAACAAATTATCTTAAATTGTTTCATTTTTTGAAATCAATTGAACGATGAAGGAATCCCAGTTTTAATCGTGGCAATTACGGCCTCAGTTGATCACAGTCAGTATGGTCTGGGAGGAAAATAGTAAGCTTTTATATTTTTAAATTAATTTATTTTTATAGGTTATTTGAAATAATTATTTGAATGATTGGATATATTCGTTTTTTATGCAGCTGCTGGTTGTCAGAAAAAGCTTTCTATTTCGCTTTCCAACTTCCACTTGGAATTGTCTTTTTCATCAATTTGATTCTATTTGTTATTATTATAAAAAATATTGCAAACTTGAAGGAAAATCCAAGAAATCAGTCAGAAAACCGCTTTGTTCGAGTTCAAATCAAAACAGGGATGTGCTGTTTTGTTGTCATGGGTGATTTTATAAAAGTTTTCATAAAAACATTAAATAAATTTTCAGAAACCTTTCGACATATTTATAATAATTATCACTGTTCTTAAAACCTTTTTTTATTATTTACTTTTTTTATATTTAACTTTTTAGTATTTAATTTTAGTTCTTAATTTATTTACATTTAACTTTGATAGGCTTAACGTGGAGTTTTGGCCTATTCTCTCATGCTCCCGGCAAAACGGCTCTTGTCATGCAATTTTTTTTTACAATTTTCAACGGTTTACAAGGTTTTTTAATTTTTATTCTCTTCAATCTTCGGTCCGAACCACTCAGAAATGCATGGATAAATTTCTCTAAGAAACATCAATCGCCAAGAAATTGGTTCAGCGATTTCAAGAAAAGTCTGACCAGAGATAGCACTAGCAGCAGCAAACGTACCACAAACACCTTCATTGCGACAGATAGAGAAATAAAATCTATTTGAATTGAAAAAAAATAAAATTAGTTGTTTATAATTAAAAAATATATCAACCTTGAAAATGTGTTCCAATGTGTTGCTGCGCTATAAACAATACTAGTTTTTCAAGTTTGTTGCTATACTTTATCTATCTACTTTTATATTGTATTTCTATTAAAACTAGTTCAATATGTTGATTCTTGTTAAGCAGAAAGTGTAAAAATTCAAAACATTTTAATGCGATAAAATGTGATAAAAGTTAATAATTTTTTTTAATAACATTACACAAAACATCCTAAAGTTGCTTGTTACTGTTTAAGACGTTAATCGTCGTCATTGGTACACTGCTACATGTGCATTTAACATGTACCCTACTTGTTCGTTGTTTCTTCGAGTAAATTTTGGCTAATGTAATAATAAGAAACATGAAAGAGTTAACTTGAATCAATAAAAAGTCGTTACTCTATTTAGTTTTAGTTTTGTTTTTTTTTTAGTAAAACAATTAAAACAAGAAATATTTGATCAGCAGTTGAAAAACGCTTGACTTGGAGATGTAGTTAACAAAGTCAAACTGAAAAACAAATTAAAACACCTTTTTTGATTTCGGATAACGTGTTAATATTTTGCTAGTGAAGAATCAGCACTAGTCAGCAGTATATCTATATATATAAAAATGAATGTTTGTATGTATATATATATATATGTATGTATGTATGTATGTATGTATGTATATATGTATGTATGTATGTATGTATGTCCTTTATGCATTGCTACACCATTCATCCGATCGTAATGAAATTTTCACACAACCTTGGGAGTCAAGGGGAATCAAATATAGAGAAAAAAATTTGAAATCCGTCACAATATATTTTTACAAAGTCGCTACTTTACTCTGAGGTCCCAACATACTACACATGGAATGCATCAGCGAAGGAATTTAAACGTCGCAAACAAGGTAAAGCAGTTGAAGGACATCCGAATTTATATTCTACCGACGCATTATGCCGTCTGTACACTGTTCACCCAAACAATGCAGAATGCTTTTACTTGCGATTACTTTTGATCACTGTACATGGACCGACATCTTTCCAAGATTTAAAGACAGTAAACGGTCAAATATGTGCAACTTATCGTGAAGCTTGCCAAGAATTAAAACTTCTAGAAAACGATGCACATTGGGACACTTCACTCGCCGATGCATCGCATACCTCTAAACCTCAGCAAATACGCACATTATTTGCAATCATATTAACAACATGCTTCCCATCTAATCCAAAAGATCGTTGGAAAGATACAAAAACTCCATGAGTGAAGACATCCTACATCGTTTGCGTGCAACAAATGAAAATCCTGATATTCAATTTACACCAAGCGTATATAATGAGGCGTTGGTTTTGATTGAGGACATATGTTTGGCAATCGCAAACAAAGCACTGGTTCAATTAGGGATAACTACTCCAAATCGATCTGCAAACGATCTCTTTGATCGTGATTGGCACCGAGAAACACACTTTGATGTCGACGAATTGAGTATATTTGTTCAAAAAAATCTTCCGAAATTGTTTCCAGAGCAACGTATAGTACATGACATAATTATCGGTGCAATTACAACCCAAAGCGGCGGATTATATTTTCTAGATGCACCCGGAGGCTCAGGCAAAACTTTTCTGATTTCACTTATTATAGCAACCATACGATAAAAAAAAATATTGCACTGGCAATCGCTTCGTCTGGAATTGCAGCAACTTTTTTGGATGGTGGTCGAACCGCACATTCAGCACTAAAATTGCCGTTGAATATGCAAAGCACTGAGACACCAACTTGCAATATAAAAAAAATTCCGGAATGGGTAAAGTACTTCATTCCTGTCAACTCATTATATGGGACGAATGTACTATGGCACACAAAAAGGCATTGGAAGCGCTTCATTTTACACTAAAAGATTTGAGAGGAAAAGAACAGATCTTTGGTGGAGCTCTTATTTTATTGTCTGGTGATTTTCGACAAACTCTACCAGTTATAGCACGATCAACAGCTCCTGATGAATTAAATGCATGTCTGAAACAATCATTTTTATGGCAATATGTACAGAAATTGACTCTGAAGACCAATATGCGTGTACAGCTACAACATGATGCCTCCGCGGAACGTTTCGCAAAACAATTGTTGGATATGGGGAATGGAAAATTAGCAATCGATAGATCCTCACAATGTATCACATTCCCAACAAACTTCTGTAAAATGACAACAAGCACAGACGAATTTATTCACAAAGTTAACCCAGATATCGCACTGAATTACAAAAATCTTCAGTGGCTTAGTGTACGTGCCATATTAGCAGCCAAGAACAACGATGTCAATGACATCAATTTCATCATTCAAAACAAAATACCAGGCGAAGTGACAACGTATAAGTCAATTGATACTTTAATGAATCAAGACGAAGTTGTCAATTATCCAACTGAATTCTTGAATTCTCTTGATTTGCCAGGCATACCGCCGCACATTTTAACATTGAAAATTGGCACGCTTATTATTCTACTCCGAAACATAAATCAACCACGACTTTGCAACGGTACCAGGCTTTCAGTGAAAATGATGATGAGCAATATAATCCAAGCTACCATTTTAAACGGAAAATTTAAAGGTGAAAATGTACTGTTGCCACGCATCCCTATGATTCCAACTGATATGCCATTCGAATTCAAACGTCTGCAGTTCCCGGTGCGACTTGCTTTTGCTATGACCATCAACAAAGCACAGGGACAATCACTACAAATGTGTGGACTAAATTTAGAGAATGCGTGCTTCTCTCACATGGACAGTTGCATGTGGCCTGCTCACGCGTCGGAAAACCTTCTGATTTATTTGTGTACTCACCAGACGGAAAAGCAAAAAATATTGTTTATCCAAGAGCACTTCAATAACAAAGATATTTACACAGTTGCTGCAAGTTATTGCTTGTTGATTGCTAAATTTTAACAACTCCATTCATTTGTTAAAATTAATAAACCGAATTAAAACACAATCATTTTCTTTGAATACCAAACTCATTCTCTTAATTCTCTTAAAAAACCCGGGCAACGCCGGGTACCCCCGCTAGTTATTTATAAAAAAATCCCGTTCTTATTTTATTTACGTTCTGAATATATGATTTTTTTATTGTTCTGTTCTTTTTCTTCTTGCACAAAAAAATAAAGAAAGTTATTTAAAAAGTAATTTTTAAAATCAAAAACAATTTTTGAACGGTTTATTGTATACAAAATATCAATCAATATTTTGGTTTAGTTGAAAAAATTTTTTTTAGAGATTTTTTTGTCCGATTTCTCCTACATGTATGTGTTATTTTCAAATTTCGTTCTTATTTTTGTTGTATTCTTTTTGAATAATTACCGTTCTCATTTATTCACGTTCTGAAAATAATTCTTAATTTTAGTTTTTATTTTTTTCCTAATGAATAATTCTCGTTCTTATTTTATTCACGTTCTGTACTGTAATGGACCACAAAAGTTTTGACGTCACAAAATACACACTGGAGACAAACAAACCTTATTTACAGTGCCGATAATGCTTTAAATGGCTTTATCTTTGTCATTAAATTTATATTAGGCTATAGCTAATTTTTTTCAAATTGATAATTACTTAATAAAGCGATAGGAAAAAAATTAGGAAATAGATTAAAAACATTGCCTTTAGGCTTAATAAATAAAAGATACTATTATAAAACAATATCCTTAACAATTTCTAGTTATTAAGACGTTTAAATATATCTAATAACTTCTAATAAGAAAAATCAGGTGGTCCATTAATTTCCGTTATTGTTCTCGTTCTTGTTAACGGAAACATACAAATTATCGTTTTTATGCTGGTCTTGTTAACGCTCGTCACTGCTCCTCATAGATTTCTCAATGGATCGAATAAAAACAACATTTTTCATCTCGTCAAATCTGTTCCGATATCTTGCTTAACAAAGCATAAAAGCTGAGTGAATCATTTCCAGATGCGTTGTTTTATAACAAGTCAAAACAATGTTGCCGTCAATACTCGGTTAAAAGTGTTTAGCTCAAGAAAAAATAAAAAAAATTGGCACGGAGAGAACTATGAGAAAAAAAAATGACACAAAAATAATAAATAAAATAATAATGTGTAAAAAAAACTAAAATAAAAAAAAGTTAAATAACAGTAAAAGATAAGTCTGAAATAATAATAATTGTAAATTTTTTAGGCGCACACAATGACTTGAAAAAAACTAATAAAATTGGTTGCTGCAGTAAATATCGCATTGTCACCATCATACACCGCTACGCTATTACTGTTGAGAGTTGTTGAAGCACTTATAAAAACAACAACCGCTGAGCTGGATGGGACATGACTGATCAAATTTCCATGTTCGATTTACGGTTCAGTTTATGTGACTTATCATTGCCTGGTCTTCTACTCGAGATAGAATGATAGATGAGAATTTAAAAAATAAAACAAACAATCTTTAACGTAAAATATAACTTAAACAAATATTATACAACATAATATATGTTTAAAATGATATAATTTTGTTTAAACGCATTTTAATTTAAATACTTAAATTTGATTAAATTTCAGATAAAAAGAATAAAACATGATCAAACTGCATCAATTTATAGTGTTATTTTACTCAATAATTATGTGGGCCAGTTTACGGAAAGACTCGACATTCTGTGAAGCAAAGGAGTATCCGGAATTTTTTGAAATAAGTTAGTAATTTTTTCAATTAAAAGCTCATGAAAAGTAAACACCGATAATGTTTTTGATTTTTTATTCAAAAAAGAAAGACCTGATTTCAAAACAAGTCAAGGTTAGAGCTTATTGTTATACCTAATTTTATATTTAATTTAAATTTTTTACCTAACTTTATTCTATTTGTTTTTTTTAATTTTAAGTTAATTTGAATACTATCAACAGATTTTTTTACTTTTATTTTTATTCTTTTACAAACTTTTATTTAGGTTACAATCTCTGTTTGTGTGTGTGTGTGTGGCTTTCTCTGTACGCAAATCTTGCAAGTAAAATTTAACCAGCTTTTTGACTAGCTAAGAAGCTGAAAATTTCTGCATAGCTTTATATTGGATGACAATACATGATTCAATTGAAATTTTTTTTAATTTGAACATCTTTTGTATTTCTAAATCAAGTGTATTTGAAATTAAAGTTTGTGTTAAAAAATTTGTTTTTTTCTTTACTTGTTTATATTTCTTATATATACCAGATGGGTGTAAACCAAAAACGTTTCTGTTCAAAAATGTGGAAGTTAGCATAGACTCTGGAGATCCTGATGGAAAACAAACCATCTATTTATACTGTAAATTTCCAGAAGGTTATTAAATTTCACTTAAAATTTTGTCAACTATAAAATGTTTCTTTATTTTGCTGTTTTTGGATTGAAGATAAGCCTTTAAAAAATATTTAACTTGTTTAAGGTAATGCGTCTGTAGTGATTAAATGTGAAGGTAATTCCAAAGATGGCTACAATTGGAATATGATTATGGATGGAAAATGTTCAAGTTACAGAATCGTAAGACATAAGATTGCTTTAAAAACTTTTATTTTTTATTGTTTATTAGAATATTTTTTGCTCCCAGGATTTTTATTAGCTTTTATCAACAGGCTTTGCTAAAACTTCTAAGAGCAAAGCTGCAAGTTTGGGTTTTTAAGGCACCTGAGTATGGCAGTTCCCACTTGCGTGTCGGGAGACCCGGAGGTTCCGCAGCGATTCCGGAGTTGCTGAGATGCGCTTGGCAATTTGCCAAAGTTTTTGTAGGATAGCCTGTGAGCAGGGTGCTAGAAAGATGTGTTAGAGTGGTACATGCTGAGGCTGCGCGGGGAAAACAAAATCCGTATCCGACCCAACCCATCAATATTTGTCTTACCCGTACCCGACCCACGGGTAAAGTAGTGTACCCGTGGACTTTTTACCCGCGGGTATATCTGTTGGCGGTTAATTATTTACACACTAAACAATCGTAAAGGTTTTCAGAGCGAGGAGGAGCAGGAGAGCAAGCGGGGATGGAAACAGTAGCAAAAATAACGAGAGAAAAACAATAGAAAAACTTTTAAAAACCACGTGCAACACTAATACATAATTGAAATTTTTATAGCTGGATCGGATAAAAGGAAGTTGGTGCAAAACGTGTTAATAGATCTAACTATCGCCGTAACAATTATATGCACACATACGGCGTGAAGTTAAAGAACAATTTTGAAAACATGATATAATTTAGATTGATTTTATTTTTTACAGCCTCAACTTCAACAAACTTATACCAACAAACGCTTAAAGTCAGTATTATATGTTTAAAACGTTTTTCTTGTGCAATGACACTTGTCATCGGTTTTCTATTTTATAATTTCTTATTTAAATTCTTATGTGTCAGAATCTTGAATGGGTCCAGTTTTGCAGATTCAACTAATTACAAAACCCGGTCCAACCTAAACAACCTTTTCCAAAAACTTTGCATTTAACTAAACAAAATTAGTTTAACTAATAGTTAGTAATTTTTTAGTTAACGTTTGCCTTTCACTGTAACGCAACTTCTATTTCGTCATTATTACTTAATGTAGTTTGATTGACAAATGTTGCGTTATCAGCTGTTTAATAATAATAATAATATATGAAGGGGCTGAAGAACTAAAGGATCTACAAAGATGTTTTTCGCAATTTGTAGGCAACATAAATATAATAAATAAAATTAAAAGACCAAGAAAGAAATAGATTTTTCAGATTATTTGGTTTGACCCTGGGCGTAGGGGAATTTTGTGCAATGGGGGGCAATATTGACTTCTGCCAAAATGAGTGTAAATTAATTACAATCATGAAATGCCTTTTTTGCTAAGATCCATCGAGTTTGGAAAGGTTGCGTAGTGATACAGTCAAAAGAATTGATCGTCGTTTGTAGATTGTGGTCGAAGGCGCGAGTGAAGACGAAGGTTTTCTGAATTACATAACGTAATAGAGTACTGTAGTGCATTTCAAGGCCATATTGTAGCGCAATTTAGATTTATAATAAAAACAATTAATGACATAATTTTTTTAAATTGGCGTTAATTCAATTAATTAATTGTTATTAACGCGCGGCTATACAAATTATACTTTAATGTTTGTCAACTCTTGAGTTAACTCTACTTTGCCTTTGCAAGCCAATCCCAAGCCTGGACAAAGGAGGAGGGGCAATTAAAAAGATCAAATATGATCTACGACAGGAACTCTTGGGTTAGTTCCGGTTACAAAATAATCTTAGCAGTTATTTGCAATTTTAGTTTAGAGAGCCATCATGGGATAGCACAAGCTAATCCGGAGATGCAATATTATTATGAGGTGAGTTAATTTTTGTTATTAAAATATTTTTTTAGAATTTGTTTTTATTACTTTTTAAAAAATAAATAAATTTTTTATTTGATTACATTTTTTCAATTTTTTATGAGAATGATTTTGAATGTAATATTATATTTTGAAACGCACGCTACAGTTTTTTGACATATACACCTGGTGTATTACTAGCTAACTAAAAACAAACTCTAGTTAACTAATTGAATTTTTTTATTATATTATTTTTTTCAGCTGTAGTCGATTTGTACAAATCTTAGAAAAAAGCAAGCGTATAAATGCTAGAGTGATTCTAGCTCTCGATAAACAACATATCACATGTTTTCTGGCACTGCTAAGAAAACCATTGTTATTCTGCTTCATAAATCAAATTTTTGTTTGCAAGGTAAAAAAACATTCAGAATACAGGTTTTAATAAAAAAGTTTTTCACTAAAAGGTTCGGGAAATTAAACCTGGTCCAGTTAAAAAAGTCCCAATTGAGGTAGAAAAAAGAAAATTAAAGACTTATAATGACACCCAAAATATTACAGTTACGGTAAAAAATTTCATCTAATGTTTTTTTTAGATAATAATGTTTTTTTTTATAAATAAACAAACAATATTAACGCCATCACAATTAGATACACATATACAACGTGTTGTTAAAAGAAAAATTTTGAAAACATGATATAATTCAAAATGATTTTATTTTTTTACAGCTTCAACCAGCTATTACCCACGAACCCGAAGGGTCAGTATTACTTGTTCAAAACGTTTTTCTTGTGCAACAACTTTTTTTTCTATTTTATAATTTCATATTTTAATACTTTTGTGTCAAACTCTCAAGCCGGTCTAGTTTTTTAGGCTAAACTAATCACAAAATGCGACCATACTGTTTTAAAACTAAAAAGTGGTCGCGTTTATCGGAGCAGAGATTGGCACAAACTAATTGTTTCAGTTCAACGTTTGCAACTAAAGTAAAAAAAATTTTAACTGAACTAAAAATTTGTTGATTTTTTTTCAACTTTTTCACAACTTTTTTTATACAAAATTTGGAATATTTTCTCTATCGAATATCATTAAATGAAATAAAGAAAACCTAATGTTGAACATTTTCATTTTCCAATTTCATATAAAGGTCAGTAATAAAAACTACATTGGTCTTGCTACCGATATCTTCTCTGTCAAAATTGGGATATTTTAATCTTGATTTTAAACAATCAGCATGTCAATGGCTTCATCAACAAACCATTCTACATTTTCGAGCAGTCCAACACCTGTCCAATAGCATTGAGAAGTTGAAAAAAGTTCTATTACTTCTTTAAACGTTTTGAGGAGGAAGCACTAAAGCCTCATCGGCATTTTCACCAATTTCTTGCGGGCAATCACCAACATTAACACTTTTTATGGTGTCAATCGCATCATGCTCGTCACTTTCGATTAATGGGGCAACTATGTAGTTTGAACAAACTGAGTGCTTTATTGAAATTAGCCGTTTGTCTGTCACAACATTTTAAATCTTTGAAGAAATTCTAAGTTCTTCAAAGATAGCAATTTCTGTATAAGAACTCTTAATAATAAACATTTGACAAGCAAAGCAATAGAAGATAAAACCATGTAAAGCGTTACAGACTCAACCTAATGAAGCGTTACTTTTAAATAGGCCCTTTTATGTGTACTAACATTTAATTCTGTACTACTAATATCGTACATGCCTTGATAGAATACTGTAGCGTATTTAAAGGCCATTTTGTAGCGCAATTGAGATTTGTTGTAAAAACATTTAATGATGTTATTTTATTAAATTAGCGGTAATTCAATTAATTAATCGTGATTAAGGCGCAGCTATACAAGCTATACTTTAATGTTTGTCAACTCTCGTGCTAACTCCGCCTTGCTCTTGCAAATCAGTCCCAAGCCTAGATAAAGGAGGAGGGACAGTTAAAAAAAATCAAATGTGGTCTACGACAAGAACTCTTAGGTTAAGTCTTGCGTGCTAGTTCCGGTTACAAAATAATCTTAGCAGTTATTTGAAAATTTAGTCAACCTGGCCATCATGGGATAGCGGCAGCTAATCCGGAGCTATACTATTATGTAGTGAGTTAATTTTTATTAAAAATTTTTGTATAATGTGTTTTCATTACTTTAAAAAAAAACCAAATACATTTTTTATTTGAATAATTTTTTTTCGTTTTTTACAGGAATGATTTTAAATGCAATATTAAATTATGAAACGCATGCAACAGTTTCTTTAAAATATACACCTTGTGTAATACTAACTTAATACAAAAAAACTCTAATTGGATAATTGATATAAAATTTTTATATTACCTCCGTGGTTGATATGAACAAATGTTAGAAAATAGCAAGCATATAAATGCTAACGGAATTTTAGCTTTCTATAAACAACAAATCACAAATTTTCCGTCACTGCTAAGAACACTATTGTTATTCTGTTTTATAAATTAAAATGTTGTTTGCAAAGCGAAAACACGTTAAGAATACAGGTTTTAATTGACAAGTTTTTTTAATAAAATGTTCAGAAAAATACACCTAGTCCAGTTAAAAACGTCTCAATTAAGGCAAAAAAAAAGAAAATTGAAGACTTATAATGACACCCAAAACTTCAAAAATTAGGTAAAACATTTTATTATAATTTTTTTTAGATAATAATGTTTTTCACAAATGAGCGAAAAATCGTAGAAATAATTCTTAAAATTTAATTATTGCTATTTTTAATGAGAAACAAGTAAGTCGTAAAAACACAGTTTTTCTCACAAATCCGTTATATTTTTGGATTTCCCGGCTTTTTATTTAATAAAATATATTTTCTTTAAAATGACATTTTTTTGATTTCATGTAAAAATTTTTTGTTTAATTGTAGTTTATTTGTTTTTTTTTTTAAACACGGACAGCTATTATTTTCAATTACAAAATTTTTTTTTTCAAAAAATTTTTAGACTTTGGTAAAATATATTGTCATAATTTATAAGCTTATGTTTAAAATTGTTGCTCAATTGAAGAACGGGAAATTAGTTAATTTTCACTTTCAATGTTTGCAAACATTCAAGCAAGCGATCATGACCGGCGGTGAAGTTAGTATAAAGGATTTAAAAATAAACGTCACACACTTTTTTAAAATTGATGCGAACAAGCGTGTTATAAAAGTTATTACGCATTTTTACTTTATCCGTTCTATTGATCCAAAATGTTTGAGCTAAGTTTATTATAAAAAAAGATATCCAATTACATCATATTTTATGCTGATTTTATTGTTCAAAAGAAAACATTGCAATATATTGATGCTGTGTTTCAAAAGCATGATATGAAAGATAGTGATTTTAATTTGTTTGAATCAGGTTCGATCCAAAGCATTGAACATTTCTTTTATATTGCTCAGCAAGTAGAGCTGCTACATTGTCTAATTACCACCTTTATTAGTTATTAAAAACCGTCATTTTTGATAGATATTTCTAGAATAATTTTATTTTTTTACAGCTTCAACCAGCTATTCACAAAGAACTCCCTAAGTCAGTATTACATGTTTAAAAATGTTTTTCTTGTCCAATAACACTTATCATCTGCTATATCGTAACAATTTATATGTGGCTCAAAGTAGCACTAAAACCCAAAGTGTTAGGGCTTGGGGAAGGGAATAAAAAAATTTGGGGTTAATTGGAGATACTGCTGAGAGTAGCACTTGCAATCTACGAAAAGTGGCGCCCCGCCAGCCTCTATTTTGAAGGTTATACTGGGACCTAGTATAACTTTAATTAAATTTAAATTCATTGATGCAAATTGTGTAGACTGCATTATCTAGGGATTTAAAAACAAAATTTTCTTGCATAATATTTTTGTTCGTTAGACTCATTTTAATAGTGATACCTCTACGTGCTTCTACAAGAAGAAATATTACACTTTTTATCAATATAGCCCTATGAATGTTAGGCAATAATATCGTACATGCCTTAATAGAGTACTGTAGCGTGTTTCAAAGCCATTTTGTAGCGCAATTTAAATTGTTGTGAAAACATTTAATGACTAATTTTTTTAAATTGGCATTAATTCAAATAATTAATCGTGATTAACGCGCAGATGTACAAATTATACTTTAATGTTTGTAAACTCTTGGGTTAACTCCGCCTTGCTTTTGCAAGTCAGTCCCAAGCCTGGATAAAGGATGAGGGACAGTTAGAATGACCAAAATATGATCTATGACAAGAACTCTTTTGTTAAGACTTGCATCTTAGTTCGGATTGCAAAATAATCTTAACAGTTATTTGAAAATTTAGTATTACTAGCCATCATGGGATAGCAGAATTTAATCGCAATGATGTGAGTTAATTTTTGTTATTAAAAAATGTTTTTATAACGTGTTTTTACTACTTTCGAAAAAATTAATAAATTTTTCATTTGATTATTTTTTTCTGTTTCAATAGGAATGGTTTTGAAGGCAAGATTAAATTTTGAAGTGCATGCTACAGTTTTGTGACATATACACCTGGTGTGTTGCTAGTTAAATAAAAAAAACTTCAGTTGGATAATTGAAAAAAAATTAATCTACGTCTTTTTTCAACCGTAGCTGATTTGAAAAAATGTAAGAAAAAAGCAAGCGTATAAATGCTAGTGGGATTCTAGCTCTCGATAAACAACAAATCACATGTTTTCCGGCACTGCTAAAAAAACTTAATTTATTCTGTTTCATTAACAAAACTGTTTCTTGCAAGACGGAAAAACATTAATAATTCAGATTTAAATAGATAATTTTTTTTACTAAAAGGTTCAAGAACGTATACTTAATCCAGTTAATTACTCCCCGACTGAAGTAGAAAAAAGAGAATTGGAGACTTATAATGACACTCAAAATATCACAATGACGGTAAAAAATTTAATTTTAATTTTTTTTTAGATAATAATGTTTTTAATAAATGGACAAAAAAATTTAAAAATATTGCTTACAATTTTTCATTATTTTTTAATGAGAGACAAGTAAGCTGTAATAACCTAGTTTTTTTTAATTTTTCCTTATTTTCTGAATTTCTCGGCTTTTCATTATTACAAAAATTTAAAAATAATATTAATAAAAATAATTAGTTTTGTGGGCTTATATAGATACAATTTTTTAGGATCTGATTATGCCTTTAAGCGTATATAATGCATTATAGAAAGTTTGAATCCAAAGAAAGTCAATTAACTCAATTAACTATACTATTCTGCTATAAGGTTTTACAGATTTTCTGTTTTTGACCAAAATTACAAGTCAAAACCAGACACTATTATGAAAAATTTTTCTATTCTCCAGCTCATTTTGGACCCCCTCCTTTTGTTGATCTTGTATCCGCTGCTGCTTTTAATATTATTAATAATATTAATTATAATTAATATTATTAATAAAAATAATAATATTATTATAATTACTGTTACAAGTTATTTGTTTGAAATACAGGTTGTTGCTGAAACTGATTATACAGCCATTTTAGACCTTATATCAGAAATAGAGATTATACTGTCTACGATTTCTCTGCTTCTTGTAGTTCTTGGACAAATAGTTTTAAAGTTACTATTTTTATAGCACTTTATTTTTTTGTTTTAGTTGTTTGCGTTTATTGAATATTTTAAATTTATTTAAAAGGTCTTATAAAAAAACACAGTTTCACAAAGGTTTATTAAACCTGGCTGTATCTTTGATCATCGTGAATCTCTTGATATTACTAGGATTTAAAAAAAATAACTACAAAGAACTATGCATGGCTGTAGCAATATCTTTGCATTATTTTCTTCTTGCTTCATTTTTTTGGATGCTTGTTGAAGCTGTTCTTCAATATTGCATGTTTGTCAAAGTCTTCAATACTCACATCAATCGATTTTTTTGGAAAGTAACACTACCTGCCTGGGGTAAGATTTTCTCAATATTTTTTAGCGCAGTCACTGCAGTACATTTTTTATTATATACGCTAGTTTTGTGAAGAAAAAAGTTCGGTTTTATCTAATTGTTATTGTTATTTAACTAATAGTAATCGTGAGCAAATGTTATTTCAACTAAGTCTCGTAAGCAAGAGAATTAAAAATTAACTACACATTACTACGCTTTAAAAATTCCGCATCGCTTAATGCAAACCCTAATGCGAAAAAGAACTACAAAAAAGTTAGTCAAAACAGCAACACAAGCAAAGAAGCACAAGATATCCAATAAAAAATCCACCAAATCTTTCAAAAAGAAAGTATCATTTGCAGTTACATGATTTTGTGTTGGCTTAACAGTTTTTTTGTTGCAAACTTGCTGACGTTACTTCAGTTACTGCGCAAACCAACGTTACTAATCTGAGAGGTTTCATATGCTATATTTTATTTGACGATATTGGACTTTCTGTGCTTTTTGTTTGTATCGCTGTTTTGAGTCACTTTTCTTATATATATATATATATATATATATATATATATATATATATATATATATGTATATATACTAGCGGGGTACCCGGCGTTTTTAGAGGTTTTTCTGATGCTTGTCTCTCTCGCTCCCGTTTCCTTCCCCGTTTGCTCTCCCGTTCCCGGTCGCTTTCTCGCTCCCCGTCGGTTTCTCGCTCCCGGTAGCTTTCCCGCTCCCGGTCACTTTCTCTTTCCCGCTTGCTCTGTTGATCTCGGTCGCTTTCCCGCTTTCGCTTGCTTTCCCGTTCCCGGTCGCTTTCCCTTTCCCGCTCGCTCTTTTGCTCTCAGTTGCATTTCCGTTCTTGTTTCTGCTTATTTATGTATATATATATATATATATATATATATATATATATATATATATATATATATATATATATATATAGTTCCTGCTCACTCTCCCGCTCCGCTCATTTTGTGACCGATTTTAATTTTTTTTCACTAAAGCCTCCCTCCATTGACTCTCAAGCTTATGTAAAAATTTCATTACGATCGGATGAATGGTGTCGCAATGCATAAGTTACACACACATAATCTTATCTATATATATAAAAATGAATGTTTGTATGCATATATATATATTCATGTCCTTTATGCATTGCCACACCATTCATCCGATCGTAATGAAATTTTCACACAACCTTGAGAGTCAAGGGGAATCAAATATAAAAAAAAAATTTGAAATCCGTCACAAAATGAGCGGAGCGGGTGAGCGAGCGGGAACTATATATATATATGTATGTGCGTATGTATGTGTGTATGTATGTATGTGTATGTGCATGTATGTGTGTCTGTGTTTATGTATGTACTAGCGGAGATACCCGGCGTTGCCCGGGTTTTTTAGAGGTTTTTCTAATGTTTGTCTCTTTCTCTCCCGTTTCCTTTTCCACCTGCTTTCCCACTCCCGCTCGCTTTCCCGTTTTCAGTCGTTTTCCCGCTGCCGGTCGCTTTCCCGCTCCCGGTCGCTTTACCACTCCCGGTCGCTTTCCCGCTCACGTTTGCTCTCCCATTCCCGCTCACGTTTGCTTTTCCGTTTCCGCTCGCTGTCCGTTCCGGGTCGCTTTCCCGTTTCTATAATAGACAAACTAACCCACAAACATTCATATATATATATATATAGTCTTAGCAAATCTATTTTACGTTTTATAGGCTAACAGAAGTTATGAAAGAATGGAAAAGAAAAAATGAGCGTGAACGGGAGAGCAACCGTGACCGGGAATGGGAGAGCAAGCATGACCGGGAACGGGAGAGCAAGCGTGAGCGGGAACGGGAAAGCGACCGGGAACGGGGAAGCGACCGGGAACGGGAAAGCGACCGGGAACGGGAAAGCGACCGGGAACGGGAAAGCGACCGGGAACGGGAAAGCGACCGGGAACGGGAAAGCGACCGGGAACGGGAAAGCGACCGGGAACGGGAAAGCGACCGGGAACGCGGAAAGCGACCGGGAACGCGGAAAGCGACTGGAATCGGGAGAGCAAGCTTGGAAGGAAACGCGAGCAAGAGAGAAAATCGATAACAAAACTTCTGAGCGGGAAAGCGAACGGGAGCTGGAAAACGACCGAGAGCGGAAAAGCGACCGGGAACGCGACGAAAACGGGAAAGTGGAGAAGGAAACGGGAGCGAGAGAGACAAACATTAGAAAAACCTCTAAAAAACCCCGGGCAACGCCGGGTAACCCCGCTAGTATATATATATATATATATATATATATATATATATATATATATATATATATATATATTCCCAATTCCGCTTGTTTCCAATCTAACTAACTGCAACAATACTGTGTTTAGCTGTATCATGTCGCTCTCTACTTAGACTTGTATACATTATTATGCAATTTAAAAAAATACTGTTTTATTTTTTCAATCAGCAATTGTTTTATAAACCATTTAAACCATTAAGGAGTTCCCGCCGTAATCGTGGCAATTACAGTTTCAGTTGATTACCATCAGTATGGTCTGGGAGAATAGTAAGCTTATAACAGTTTTTTTTTAATTTAAAAATAATTTACATTTTATAGCTTGTTTAAAATAATTATTCTAATTTTTAACTCAAAATTTATAATAATTAACTCACATTATTTAATAATTGTTAAATCTTATTATAAATATTATTATTAAATAATAATGAATAATTGTTTAACAAAATTATAACAAATTTGTTTGTTTGCAGCTGTTGGTTGTCAAAAAATGCTTTTTATTTTGCTTTCCACCTTCCACTTGCAATTATCTGTTTCATCAATTTGATTTTATTTATTATTATTATAAAAAATATTGCAAACTTGAAAGAAACTCCAAGAAATCAGTCAGACAACCGTTTTGTTCAAGTTCAAGTCAGAACAGGAATATGTTGTTTCGTTGTCATGGGTGATTTTATAAAAATTTTCATAAACACATTAAATGAAGTAATTTTTATTTTATAATTTATTTTCAATTTAACATCATAGGCTTGACATGGAGCTTTACACTTTTTGCTCATGGCAAAGCAGCTCTGGTCTTCAAATTCTTGTTTTCAATTTTCAACGGCTTACAAGGATTTTTCATTTTTGTTCTCTTCAATCTTCGTTTTGAACCACTCAGAAATATGTGGATAAATATTTTTAAAAAGCATCAAACGCCAAGAAAATGGTTCAGTGGTTTTAAGAATCGTTTTTCAAGAAGTAGCAGCAGCAAACCTGCCACAAGCACTTCCGGAGTGACAGATGGTGAAATAAAACTTCCAGAAATATGAATTGTTATTTAAATTTACCAAATGTATAAATGTTTACAAATTATGTCAAATGATTTGTTTGTTATTAAAAAAATTCAACAATAAAAATATGTTGCGATTTTATAAATTGCAATATTTTTTCAAGTATAATGCTTGACTATACATGCTGTTTTTCTATATAACTGGTTCATTTTATCGCCATGCTCTAAGCAAGAATTGTTGAAGCCTAAAACTTTTTAATTTGATAAAAAATAGTTTAATATTTGCTTATCGACATTTTGCAAGATATCTTCGATGTTGCTTATTAATGTTTAAGACATTATTTGTCATCATTGGTACACTGCAATGAATATTTGAAATGTGACCTACTTGTTTGCTTCGATTAAGTTTTTAGTTAACATATTGATTAAATACATCTAAAAATTAGCTGTTATTAAAAATGTTATTCTGTTTAATTAACTTCAAAAAGTTATATCAACCTGGCCGTGGCGCTTAAAACAAATCATTTTCTATTTCACATTCACTAACCTTTGCAATACAGGTACCTAGTGAAAAAAAACTGCCCATTAAAAAAAGCCTAAAGTTTAATTCTGAAAATATTAATTTTTTTAGGAAATGCCAAAAAAATTTGAGAAACTATAAAAACAACTGAAAACTGAAATTATGTGAAACTTAGAATTAAAATTAGTAAGGATTTGTACAAACCTCTGGCTGCAGTTATTTAATCAAAAAATTTTACCATATGTACTACAGCAAAAATCTTAATAAAACAAACAATAATTTGTGCCACAGACTCTCTTCTGATATCCGTTGTAACAAGATGAGACAACTTTCTTTCAAACGCCGGAATTTGAGCATCCAGTATCCACCAAACCGCCAGATACCGAGACCAAGAAAAACATTTATCCCCGAACTTCAAACCACGCCACCACCTTCAGCAAACAAGAAACACCACAAATCCCCATTTCAAGAAACATTTTTTCAATTGTTTTCCAAATGCCGGTAACTTTCATTCGGTTGCAAACAATGGAAAACTTTCGCCGGCAGCTCTTTGAACTGGTAAACAAAGGAGGAGCTAACACCGTTGTACGGAAGCCAAAAATGGCTATTTAAATTGATTATCTCCTTTTTCATTCCTTTGCGTCCATATCCAAAAAGATGCTGTTTCTGCTCTTTCAGCTAATTTCTTGATGGCTGGAGTTTTTTTCCGGCCCGACAGTCCAAGAGCCACGAGCAATTTTACAAGCGAACGTCCGGCCAAACCTCTGGCACCTACTTCAACCGGGAAAATCTCGACTCTTTATCACACATGCTCAAAATCATGGACAACAACTCTGTAACGTTCTTTTTTCAAGATATTTGAAACTTCCATGTTGAGTTTTTTCTGGGGCACAACTCCATAGAAGTGGCTAATCTGCATGTTTCTGGTAGAAGTCCTAACCAATTCCCAATACAGCAGTTTATTTCCTTTTCCATTTACTCTACATGAGATAGACAAATCCCATTGATGGTTAGTGGCCATAGTAACCTCGGTATCAAAACAAACTGTACCAGCCATACTTTAAACTTTTTTTTGCAGCTCGGTAGAATTGATTTTCTTCAAGTTCCTAATCAAGCCCTGCAGAATGACGTTGCTCTGATTCTTATCATTCATAGAGACGTTGTACCATTTTCTCAAGCTTTTCACAGGCTCTTGCTAGATTGTTGAGGTTTCGCAACCAGCCACCGAGAATAAAACAAAACTATCAATTTCTTCATGCCGCGCAGAGAAAGGCTTTTAAATTTGGTTGGCTTGAACTTCATGCGGCACCAGAACAACAAGTAGCTGAAACTTTGAAGAATACGGCGAATTTCGCCGTAGTGATTCAAGACGAGAGTAGTATAGTATCGTCCATGAAAGCTTTAACCAACGGCATAAAAATTCTTTTGCCCATGTCAACATCCTAAACCCGAGAAATAATCAATCCGAGCAATAACTGCATGGCCAGAACAAATAGGATGGGAGAAATTGAACACACCATGGCATTTCTGACCCGCAAGTTAAACCACATTCCGGTACTCCGGGGACTCCTCCTTTCTACCAATGTACTCATTTCGAATTGCAAAATCCGTGAGCCTCTTGACAAGAACAGCACAAAATATTTAACAGTGAGAATGGTCGGAATTGATTGATATTGACCAAATCTTTTTCTCTTCGGGAATAAAAACTCATTCAGCTCTTTGCCATTCTCTATCCACGCATCTAGATCGCCATGCAAACCTTAAACGGTTGTAGAGCAGTTTTTGCATGCCGGGAC
The DNA here is from genome assembly GCA_963978895.1 of Erpobdella octoculata. NCBI lineage: Eukaryota > Metazoa > Annelida > Clitellata > Hirudinida > Erpobdellidae > Erpobdella > Erpobdella octoculata. Next base: position 36,800,603 of record OZ022242.1, on the reverse strand, counting down.
ATCTCTTGTATAACAAATAAGGAATGATATTGAGACCTGGGGCAGACTTGTTTCTTGTCTTTTTCAGAAACTAAGATACCTCATTCATCTTTATTTCTCCACCTTCACAAACCACTTCCGGCAACCTTACTTTGGGAAGATCTGTTCTTTTCCGGCAGCTCTGTATGGCCAAAAAGATACTTGAACGCAAAACAGAAGTAATCATCGATTTTTTTTGTCGCTCGAATAGTGCCCGATTTTGGTGGATCCAACAAATTTTTTCCCGAAGCGAAATGGATTTTTTAAAAATTTGCATTTAACTTTCTTTTTGTTCACTTTTTTCTGAGTCTTTCAGCGCCCCTGAGAGCGTATCGTGCAGCTGAGGTTTTATACTACAGCACATCGCGAAAGCGACCATGCAGTCTTTCGCTCGTACACGAGGACAACTTCTGAAGCATGCAAGCAAACTAACTTTTTTTTTTCTCTTGCTCACATGCACACTCCGTGCGGGCGGCTCTTCTCTTAACTTCTTTATAGCTTTTTTCAAAATCTCACTGTCTCAGCAAGATATCTTCTCCGAGCATGCACTGGTATTGATACATTGAAAATTAAAAATACTACAGTTAACTCGTTAAAAATGTCTAAACTCTAACGCTTAGAAAAAAAAACTTTGGTAAAAACCTCAATATTGATCAATATCTTTTGTCTCCCCACCGTCCCCCTAATATCCGCCAGTGGTGCATATCAACACTTTGAGATCACGTGACCGATATGCTAAATATACTTCTCCAGTTTTATTGTGGAAAAAGAAACGAGAGTTTATGAAACAGGAATAAACTCTGTTTGAATTGAAACTCTAATTTTATCTTTGTAGAAAAGTAACATAAAAATAATGATAATGATGAGGGAGGTAGTTCAATTTTGGAGATGAATGGAGATAATGTTGGTAAGGATGATGATTACGATGTTAATAATGGTGACGATGATCGTTCAATGCTGATCAACATCGTCACCGAAAGCCACTTTATTCCAAAAAATTAAATTGCTTCGTCCCTTTTCTCATTAGCTAAAAACATTGTGGAAATAAAACAAACAACCAGCGGATTATCGAATAAACAGAAACTTATTTGTTGTCGCATAGTTACTGAGCACTGGCGTGCACCAGTCTGAATTTATAGCCTCCTGTACAATAACAATAAGACTGGGGAGCAGGTGACCATAACTGAATTTTTTTAAATATTTATTTTGTTTAACTGTAAACGCTAAGAAAGTGGTATTTATAATTAAATGCACAGTGAAACTTGAGTTATCTTTAGTAATTATTTTTTGGTGTTTTGAATTTTCATAAATCACCGACTGTAAAATATTTAAGCTTCCATACTATAGCTCTTCTCATCAGAGATCAATTTTATTTTTAATACAATTTTCAGTACAACAGTGATACAAGACTTGCTGCTTTTTTTCATTACCACACTAGATTACATCATCATCATCATCATCATCATCATCATCATCATCATCATCATCATCATCATCATCATCATCATCATCATCATCATCATCATCATCATCATCATCATCATCATCATCATCATCATCATCATCATCATCATCATCATCATCATCATCATCATCATCATCATCATCATCATCATCATCATCATCATCATCATCATCATCATCATCATCATCATCATCATCATCATATTCATCATCATCATCATCATCATCATCATCATCATCATCATCATCATCATATTCATCGTCACCGTCACCGTCACCGTCACCGTCACCGTCACCATAACCATCACCATCACCATCACCATCACCATCACCATCACCATCACCATCACCATCACCATCACCATCACCATCACCATCACCATCACCATCACCATCACCATCACCATCACCATCACCATCACCATCACCATCACCATCACCATCACCATCACCATCACCATCACCATCACCATCACCATCACCATCACCATCACCATCACCATCACCATCACCATCACCATCATCATCATCATCATCATCATCATCATCATCATCATCACCACCACCATCATCAATGAGTCCGAAAAATAACTATAATTGTAAATTTTAAGCGCACACAATGACTTAAGAAATTAATTAAAAAAGCTGTTGCTACCTGGGCGCCCGCAGGGGGGTCACGGGGGCACTTGCCCCCTAGATTGATTGATTAAATATTTTTTTGAAAAAAAAAAATAGACAATTAATTTAAATTAGAATATTTAAAACTAATTTTTATAACTGTGATTGTCATATCATTATCGTTATCATATTTTTCTTTGGGGATGCATCCACCGATGCTCTACTTTTTACTCCATTCACATTTCTATAAACACTATAATGCGTAAAAATGATCAAGAATCATTAATCCACCACTGGCTAAATGGTTTATTCTAAGTATAATATTTATTTCAGCTTGTATTAGTTAATAAGCTCACGTATAGTTGTTGCAGTGCTGGGGCTGTTGTGTGAATGGGCCTCCAAGAAACATTAGTGTAGCTTTTTACTGATGAATGACTTTTGTTTGATTGACTCCTCTTGTTTTCATACAGTTTTTTTCAGCTTTTCTATAAAGCCTTAAGGGTACACAAATGTCTATCCATATAGGAGATATAAACCTCTCCAACTAAAGCATTTTTTTAATTTTCAGCGTGATGTAAAATAAAATAAAGTTAACTGAAAATAGTACTCTATATATCAAATTTCAAAAAATTTTAAAAAGGTTCTTGGGTCTCAATTGAGCACCAAGAACCTACACAAGTTTAGGAAGAAAAAAAAGAAACGGGAGAGAGAATATGAGAAAAGAGGCGAAGAGAGAGAAAATAAGAAACTTGTCCCCCTGCAAAAATTCCTGCGGGCGCCCATGTATTGCTGGGAGTATCGCACTGTCATTATCATACACCGCTACGCTTTTACTGTTGAGAGCGGTTGAGGCACTTATAAAAACAACAACCGCTGAGCTGGATGGGACATCACTGATCAAATTTCCATGTCCGATTTACGGTTCAGTTTATGTGACTTATCATTTCCTGGTCTTCTACTCGAGATAGAATGATAGATGAGAATTTAAAAAAATAAAGCAGAAAATTTGTAAAAATCTTTAACGTAAAATATAACTTAAACAAATATTATACAACATAATAAATGTTTAAAATGATATAATCTTGTTTAAGACCAATACTTTAAACGCATTTTAATTTAAATACTTAAATTTTATTAAATTTCAGATAAAAAGTATAAAACATGATCAAACTGTATCGATTTATAGTGTTATTTAACTCAATAATTATGTGGACCAGTTTACGGAAAGGTTCGACATTCTGTGAAGCAAAGGAGTATCCGAAATTTTTTGAAATAAGTTAGTAATTTTTTAATTACATGTTCATGAAAAGTATATAACCGATAATGTTTTTGATTTTTTTTTATTCAAAACAGGAAGACCTGATTTCAAAACAAGTCAAGGTTAGAGCTTATTGTTATACCTAATTTTATATTTAATTTAAATTTGTTACCTAACTTTATTCTATTTGTTTTTTTAATTTTAAGTTAATTTAAATACTATCAACAGATTTTTTTACTTTAATTTTTTATTTTTTACAAACTTTTATTTAGGTTGTAATCTCTGTTTGTGTGTGTGTGTGGCTTTCTCTGTACGCAAATCTTGCAAGTAAAATTTAACCAGCTTTTTGACTAGCTATGAAGCTGAAAATTTTAGCATAGCATTATATTGGATGACAATACATGATTCAATTAAAAAAAATTCAATTTGAACATCTTTCGTATTTCTAAATCGAGTGTATTTGAAATTAAAGTTTGTGTTAAAAAACTCGTTTTTTTCTTTACTTGTTTATATTTCTTATATATACCAGATGGGTGTAAACCAAAAACGTTTCTGTTCAAAAATGTGGAAGTTAGCATAGACTCTGGAGATCCTGATGGAAAACAAACCATCTATTTATACTGTAAATTTTCAGAAGGTTATTAAATTTCACGTAAAATTTTGTCAACTATAAAATATTTTTTTATTTTGCTGTTTTTGGATTGAGGATAAGCCTTTAAAAAATATTTAACTTGTTTAAGGTTATGCGTCTGTAGTGATTAAATGTGAAGGTAATTCCAAAGATGGCTACAATTGGAATATGATTATGAATGGAACATGTTCAAGTTACAGAATCGTAAGACATAAGATTGCTTTAAAAACTTTTATTTTTTATTGTTTATTACAAAATTTGTTGCTCACAGGATTTTTATTAGTTTTTATCAACAGGCTTTGCTAAAACTTCTAAGAGCAAACCTGCAAGTTTGGGTTTTGAAGGCACCTGAGTATGGCAGTTCCCACTTACGTGTCGGGAGAGGTTCCGCAGCGATTCCGAAGTTGCTGAGATGCTCCTGGCAATTTGCCAAAGTTTTTGTAGGATAGCCTGTGAGCAGGGTGCAAGAAAGTGGTGTTAGAGTGGTACATGCAGAGGCTGCGCGGGTAAGACAAAATCCATACCCGACCCAGCCCTTCAATTGTTTTCTTACCTGTACTTGTTGCCGGTCAATTATTTACACACTAAAAAGTCGTAAAGGTTTTCTGAGCGAGAAAGAACAGGAGAGCAAGCGGGAGAGCAAGCGGGGATGGAAGCGGGAGCGGGAAAACAAGCGGGAATGGAAACCGTAGCGAGAGAAAAACGACAAAAAAATTCTAAAAACCACGTGCAACACCGGGCAGCCCCACTAGTACATAATTGACATTTTTATAGCTGGATCGGATAAAAGGAAAACGGTGCAAAACGTTTTAACAGATCTAACTATCGCCGCCACAATTATATGCACACATACGGCGTGAAGTTAAAGAACAATTTTGAAAACATGATATAACTTAGATTGATATTATTTTTTACAGGATCAACCAAGGTCAGTATGATATGTTTAAAACGTTTTTTTGTGCAATAACACTTGTCATCGGTTTTCTATTTTATAATTCCATATTTAAATTCTTATGTGTCAGAATCTTAAACGGGTCCAGTTTTGCAGATTCAACTAATCACAAAACCCGATCCAACCTAAACAACCGTTTTAAAACTACAAATGTTCTCGTGTTATATTGGAGCAGAGATGGGCACAAACTATTTTTTTTGAGCTAAACGTTTACAAACTTTTAAATTAGTAACTTTAGTTAAACTATTAGTTGCAAATAAAATTAAAAAAAATTTCAACTGAATTAAAAAAATATTTTAATATTTTTCAACATTTTTACCAATTTTGGCACATCTATCGATTATCATTCTATATGAAAACCTTTAATAATACACATTTGACAAGAAAAGCATTAGGAAATAAAACTATGCTTACGGACTCAACATAAGGTAGCGTAACTTCTAAATAGGCCCTTTTATGTGTACTAACATTTAATTCTGTATTACATAATTGCATATCTATTGAATATTTATAGCACTATTACACAGGGGCGTTCAAGGGTGGAAAAAAATAATTGAAAACAAAACATTGGTCGGTGTAAACCCAAGAACTGACAAACATAACGTTTTATTTAATATTTTACATCTTAAAGAAAACTAATTTTTTAATAAAATTTTAGGCAACTAAAAAAGTAGTTAAACTTCTATTTGTACTAACCGTTTTTGACTTAATTAAAATTTGCATTTAACTAAACAAAATTAGTTTAATTAATAGTTAGTAATTTTTTAGTTAACGTTTGCCATTCACTGTAACGCAACTGCTATTTCGTCAATTTTACTTAATGTAGTTTGATTGACATATGTTGCGTTATCAACTGTTTAATAATAATAATATATGAAAGGGCTGAAGAACTAAAGGATCTACAAAGATGTTTTTCGCATTTGATAGGCAACATAAATATAATAAATATAACTAAAAGACCAAAAAAGAAATAGATTTTTCCGATTATTTGGTTTGACCCTGGGCGTAGGGGAATTTTGTGCAATGGGGGGCAATATTGACTTCTGCCAAAATGAGTATAAGTTATTTTCAATCATGAAATGCCCTTTTTTGCTAAGTGGTTGTGATATTTACATAATATTAATAACTTTACTTTTTACAAGGACAAATATGGCGTGGTTTTTAAATACGCCACGCAATAATGGCAGATCACATAAGATCCATCGAGTTTGGAAGAGATTGCGTAGTGATACAGTCAAAAGAATTGATTGTGGTTTGTAGATTGTGGTCGAAGGCGCGAGTGAAGATGAAGGTTTTCTGTATTAAATAACGTAATAGAGTACTGTAGTGCATTTTAAGGCCATATTGTAGCGCAATTTAGATTTATAATAAAAACAATTAATGACATAATTTTTTTAAATTGGTGTTAATTCAATTAATTAATTGTTATTAACGCGCGGCTATACAAATTATACTTTAATGTTTGTCAACTCTTGAGTTAACTCTACTTTGCCTTTGTAAGCCAATCCCAAGCCTGGAAAAAGGAGGAGAGGCAGTTTAAAAGATCAAATATGATCTACGACAGGAACTCTTGGGTTAGTTCCGGTTACAAAATAATCTTAGCAGTTATCTGCAATTTTAGTTTAGAGACCCATCATGGGATAGAGGAAGCTAATCCGGAGATGCAATATTATTATGAGGTGAGTTAATTTTTGTTATTAAAATATTTTTCTATATATTGTTTTTATTACTTTTTAAAAAATAAATAAATTTTTTATTTGATTACATTTTTCAATTTTTTATAAGAATGATTTTGAATGTAATATTATATTTTGAAACGCACGCTACAGTTTTTTGACATATACACCTGGTGTATTACTAGCCTAATAAAAACAAACTTTAGTTAAATAATTGAATTTGTTTTGTTATATTACTTTTTTTTTTTCAACTGTAGTCGAATTGTACAAATCTTAGAAAATAGCAAGCGTATAAATGCTAGCGTGATTCTAGCTCTCGATAAACAACATATCACATGTTTTCCGGCACTGCTAAGAAAACCATTGTTATTCTGCTTCATAAATAAAATTTTTGTTTGCAAGGTAAAAAAACATTCAGAATACAGGTTTTAATAAATAAGTTTTTCACTAAAAGGTTCGGGAAATTAAACCTGGTCCAGTTAAAAAAGTCCCAATTGAGGTAGAAAAAAGAAAATTAAAGACTTATAATGACACCCAAAATATTACAGTTACGGTAAAAAATTTCATCTAATGTTTTTCTTAAATAATAATGCTTTTTTTTTATAAATAAACAAACAATATTAACGCCATCACAATTAGATACGACGTGTTGTTAAAAGAAAAATTTTGAAAACTTGATTTAACTCAAATGATTTTATTTTTCTACAGCTTGAACCAGCTATTACCGACGAACCCGAAGGGTCAGTTTTACTTTTTCAAAACGTTTTTCTTGTGCAACAACATTTTTTTTCTTTTTTAAAATTTCATATTTTAATACATTTGTGTCAAACTCTCAAGCCGGTCTAGTTTTTTTAGGCTAAACTAATCACAAAATGCGACCATACTGTTTTAAAACTAAAAAGTGGTCGCGTTTATCGGAGCAAAGATTGGCACAAACTAATTGTTTCAGCTCAACGTTTGCAACTAAAGTGAAAAATGTTTTAACTGAACTAAAAAATTAGTTGAATTTTTTTTAACTTTTTCCCAATTTTTTTTTACAAAATTTGGAATATTTTCTCTATCGAATATCGAGCAGTACAACACCTGTCCAATAGCATTGAGAAGTTGAAAAAGTTCTATTACTTCTTTAAACTTTTTGAGAAGGAAGCACTAAAGCCTCGTCGGCATTTTCACCAATTTCTTGCAGGCAATCACCAACATTAACATTTTTTATGGTGTCAATCGCATCAAGCTCGTCACTTTCGATTAATGGGGGAACTAGTTTGAACAAACTGAGTGCTTTATTGAAATTAGCCGTTTGTCTGTCACAACATTTTAAATTTTTGAAGAAATTTTAAGTTCTTCAAAGATAGCAATTTTTGTATAAGAACTCTTAATAATAAACATTTGAAAAGCAAAGCAATAGAAAATAAAACCATGTGAAGCGTTACAGACTCAACCTAATGAAGCGTTATATTTAAATAGGCCCTTTTATGTGTACTAACATTTAATTCTGTACTACTAATATCGTACATGCCTTGATAGAATACTGTAGCGTATTTAAAGGCCATTTTGTAGCGCAATTGAGATTTGTTGTACAAACATTTAATGATGCTATTTTATTAAATTAGCGGTAATTCAATTAATTAATCGTGATTAAAGCGCAGCTATACAAATTATACTTTAATGTTTGTCAACTTTTGTGTTAACTCCGCCTTGCTCTTGCAAATCAGTCCCAAGTCTGGATAAAGGATAAGGGACAGTTAAAAAGACCAAATGTGATCTACGACATGAACTCTTAGGTTAGTTCCGGTTACAAAATAATCTTAGCAGTTATTTGCAATTTTAGTTTAGTGACCCATCATGGGGTAGAGGAAACTTATCCGGAGATGGAAGATTATGATGAGGTGAGTTAATTTTTGTTATTAAAATATTTTTCTATAATTTGTTTTTATTACTTTAAAAATTTTTTTTTTATTTGAATACATTTTTTCAATTTTTTATGAGAATGATGTTGAATGTAATATTATATTTTGAAACGCACGCTACAGTTTTTCGACATATACACCTGGTGTATTACTAGCCTAATAAAAACAAACTTTAGTTAAATAATTGAATTTGTTTTGTTATATTACTTTTTTTTCAACTGTAGTCGATTGGTACAAATGTTAGAAAATAGCAAGCGTATAAATGCTAGCGTGATTCTAGCTCTCTATAAACAACATATCACATGTTTTCCGGCACTGCTAAGAAAACCATTTTTATTCTGCTTCATAAATAAAATTTTTGTTTGCAAGGTAAAAAAACCTTCAGAATACAGGTTTTAATAAATAAGTTTTTCACTAAAAGGTTCGGGAAATTAAACCTGGTCCAGTTAAAAAAGTCCCAATTGAGGTAGAAAAAAAAAATTAAAGACTTATAATGACACCCAAAATATTACAGTTACGGTAAAAAATTTCATCTAATGTTTTTCTTAAATAATAATGCTTTTTTTTTATAAATAAACAAACAATATTAACGCCATCACAATTAGATACGACGTGTTGTTAAAAGAAAAATTTTGAAAACTTGATTTAACTCAAATGATTTTATTTTTCTACAGCTTGAACCAGCTATTACCGACGAACCCGAAGGGTCAGTTTTACTTTTTCAAAACGTTTTTCTTGTGCAACAACATTTTTTTTCTTTTTTAAAATTTTATATTTTAATACATTTGTGTCAAACTCTCAAGCCGGTCTAGTTTTTTTAGGCTAAACTAATCACAAAATGCGACCATACTGTTTTAAAACTAAAAAGTGGTCGCGTTTATCGGAGCAAAGATTGGCACAAACTAATTGTTTCAGCTCAACGTTTGCAACTAAAGTGAAAAATGTTTTAACTGAACTAAAAAATTAGTTGAATTTTTTTTAACTTTTTCCCAATTTTTTTTTTACAAAATTTGGAATATTTTCTCTATCGAATATCGAGCAGTACAACACCTGTCCAATAGCATTGAGAAGTTGAAAAAGTTCTATTACTTCTTTAAACTTTTTGAGAAGGAAGCACTAAAGCCTCGTCGGCATTTTCACCAATTTCTTGCAGGCAATCACCAACATTAACATTTTTTATGGTGTCAATCGCATCAAGCTCGTCACTTTCGATTAATGGGGGAACTAGTTTGAACAAACTGAGTGCTTTATTGAAATTAGCCGTTTGTCTGTCACAACATTTTAAATTTTTGAAGAAATTTTAAGTTCTTCAAAGATAGCAATTTTTGTATAAGAACTCTTAATAATAAACATTTGAAAAGCAAAGCAATAGAAGATAAAACCATGTGAAGCGTTACAGACTCAACCTAATGAAGCGTTATATTTAAATAGGCCCTTTTATGTGTACTAACATTTAATTCTGTACTAATAATATCGTACATGCCTTGATGGAATACTGTAGCGTGTTTAAAGGCCATTTTGTAGCGCAATTGAGATTTGTTGTACAAACATTTAATGATGCTATTTTATTAAATTAGCGGTAATTCAATTAATTAATCGTGATTAAAGCGCAGCTATACAAATTATACTTTAATGTTTGTCAACTTTTGTGTTAACTCCGCCTTGCTCTTGCAAATCAGTCCCAAGTCTGGATAAAGGATAAGGGACAGTTAAAAAGACCAAATGTGATCTACGACATGAACTCTTAGGTTAGTTCCGGTTACAAAATAATCTTAGCAGTTATTTGCAATTTTAGTTTAGTGACCCATCATGGGGTAGAGGAAACTTATCCGGAGATGGAAGATTATGATGAGGTGAGTTAATTTTTGTTATTAAAATATTTTTCTATAATTTGTTTTTATTACTTTAAAAATTTTTTTTTTATTTGAATACATTTTTTCAATTTTTTATGAGAATGATGTTGAATGTAATATTATATTTTGAAACGCACGCTACAGTTTTTCGACATATACACCTGGTGTATTACTAGCCTAATAAAAACAAACTTTAGTTAAATAATTGAATTTGTTTTGTTATATTACTTTTTTTTCAACTGTAGTCGATTGGTACAAATGTTAGAAAATAGCAAGCGTATAAATGCTAGCGTGATTCTAGCTCTCGATAAACAACATATCACATTTTTTCCGGCACTGCTAAGAAAACCATTTTTATTCTGCTTCATAAATAAAATTTTTGTTTGCAAGGTAAAAAAACATTCAGAATACAGGTTTTAATAAATAAGTTTTTCACTAAAAGGTTCGGGAAATTAAACCTGGTCCAGTTAAAAAAGTCCCAATTGAGGTAGAAAAAAAAATTAAAGACTTATAATGACACCCAAAATATTACAGTTACGGTAAAAAATTTCATCTAATGTTTTTCTTAAATAATAATGCTTTTTTTTTATAAATAAACAAACAATATTAACGCCATCACAATTAGATACGACGTGTTGTTAAAAGAAAAATTTTGAAAACTTGATTTAACTCAAATGATTTTATTTTTCTACAGCTTGAATCAGCTATTACCGACGAACCCGAAGGGTCAGTTTTACTTTTTGAAAACGTTTTTCTTGTGCAACAACATTTTTTTACTTTTTTAAAATTTTATATTTTAATACATTTGTGTCAAACTCTCAAGCCGGTCTAGTTTTTTAGGCTAAACTAATTACAAAATGCGACCATACTGTTTTAAAACTAAAAAGTGGTCGCGTTTATCGGAGCAGAGATTGGCACAAACTAATTGTTTCAGCTCAACGTTTGCAACTAAAGTGAAAAATGTTTTAACTGAACTAAAAAATTAGTTGAATTTTTTTAAACTTTTTCCCAATTTTTTTTTACAAAATTTGGAATATTTTCTCTATCGAATATCGAGCAGTACAACACCTGTCCAATAGTATTGAGAAGTTGAAAAAGTTCTATTACTTCTTTAAACTTTTTGAGAAGGAAGCACTAAAGCCTCGTCGGCATTTTCACCAATTTCTTGCAGGCAATCACCAACATTAACATTTTTTATGGTGTAAATCGCATCATGCTCGTCACTTTCGATTAATGGGGCAACTAGTTTGAACAAACTGATTGCTTTAATAAAATTAGCCGCCTGTTTGTCCAACATTTTAAATCTTTGAAGAAATTTTAAGTTCTTCAAAGATAGCAATTTCTGTATAAGAACTCTTAATAATAAACATTTGACAAGCAAAAGCAATAGAAGATAAAACCATGTGAAGCGTTACGGGCTCAACCTAATGAAGCGTTACTTTTAAATAGGCCCTTTTATGTGTACTAACATTTAATTCTGTACTACTAATATCGTACATGCCTTGATAGAATACTGTAGCGTATTTAAAGGCCATTTTGTAGCGCAATTGAGATTTGTTGTAAAAACATTTAATGATGTTATTTTATTAAATTAGAGGTAATTCAATTAATTAATCGTGATTAAGGCGCAGCTATACAAATTATACTTTAATGTTTGTCAACTCTTGTGTTAACTCCGCCTTGCTCCTGCAAATCAGTCCCAAGCCTGGATAAAGGAGGGGGGACAGTTAAAAAAATTAAATGTGATCTACGACAGGAACTCTTTTGTTAAGACTTGCGTGCTAGTTCCGGTTACAAAATAATCTTAGCAGTTATTTGAAAATTTAGCCGACCTGGCCATTATGGGATACCGGCAGCTAATCCGGAGCTAAGCTATTCTCATGGTGTGAGTTAATTTTTGTTATTAAAAATTCGCACTGGCTACGGATCCGGCAGTGCAGGACCTATAACTATTATTTTTCGGGGTCCGTCAATTGATAAAAAAATAAAAATAAACGTAAATTTTATTTTTTTAAATTAAATTAAAGTTATTAATATTAAAAACAAAATTTAAATTTATTTTGATTTTAAAAATAGTTTGATTTACATTTTCGATAGCGTTAGTCGGGATACGTCAATGACGGACCGATAACTATTATTTTTCGGGGTCCGTCAATTGATAAAAAAATAAAAATGAACATACATTTTATTATTTTAATTTAAATTAATTTATATTATTATTAATTATATTTCAATTAAAGTTGTTAATATTAAAAACAAAATTTGGATCTTATTGGAATTGGTGATAGATGGCTAAAACAGCAAATTCAGCAATCACATCGAATTTTTCAGGGCTCAAACAAAAAAGGCAGTCATCTGGGAGTGGGTGTTATAAGTAATAGACCACTGTCAAATGTGGAAAAGTTTTGGCGTGCAGATCGGCAACTCAAACATTTAGCTGAGCTAACAGTTCTTGAAGATCTAGCAAAAATAGGGAGTACCAACCGTGAGGCAATAGTTGTACCAGTTGAAAGTGATGAAAATTTTAATGAAGGGCCAACCAATTTGCTAGTAAACATTATTAATCAAGTCCAAAATGAAGAGGTTCTAGTAGAAAAAACAAATGAAAATTTTAACCAAATTAACCAGGTTTTTAATAACGCAAATGATGAACAAGTAGACATTCTGCCTGAACCTGTACAACCGGAAACAGACTATGCCAATGATGAGCAATTAGACATTCCACCAGCAGCTTCACAACCGGAAACAAAGATTACAAAACTGATATTGCCAAATAAGATTAGTTTAAGAGGACGGCCCAAGCTAAAGGAAAGGAAAACAGCCATGGGATTGAAAAAACAACAAAAGGATATTTGTTTGCCATTTTCAAAAAAATCAGTCGATCAAAAAATTCATTGTAAGTAAATTTTTCGTTTTTGCTCCTTTTTAGCCATTTCTATTTCATTCTAATTATACATTTTCAGTGTTACTTGGGCGTTTGGTGATAGGAGGGAGACCGGAAGACAAAAAACTACATGCTTCTATTAAAAAAAGAAAAAAATGAATATTTGGTATTGCCGTCCCTGTATTAAAAACACTGATACAGAGAACTGTATTGAGTGCGACAGCTGCTTAGAATGGTACCATTTTAGCTGTGCTGGATTAACCACAAAACCCAAAAAAGAATGGTTTTGTTATACATGTCGGAGCTGATATAAACAATTTTCGATATTTTTTTACTTTAATAAATTTGTATCAGACTATTATTGTTGTGCTGTGTTTTATTTCGTCCCAATACCATTGAAAAATGTGTGTCACTGACGGACCCCGAAAAATAATAGTTATCGGTCCGTCATTGACGTATTCCGACTAACGCTATTGAAAATGTAAATCAAACTTTATTTAAAATAAAAATAAATTTAAATTTTGTTTTTAATATTAATAACTTTAATTTAATTTAAAAAAATAAAATTTACGTTCATTTTTATTTTTTTATCAATTGACGGACCCCGAAAAATAATAGTTATAGGTCCGGCACTGCCGGATCCGTAGCCAGTGCGTTAAAAATTTTTTGTATAATGTGTTTTCATTACTTTGAAAAAACCCAAATAAATTTTTTATTTGATTAAATTTTTCCGTTTTTTATAGAAATGATTTTGAATGCAATATTAAATTTTGAAACGCATGCAACCGTTTTTTAAAATATACACTTTGTGTAATACTAGCTAAATACAAAAAAACTCTAATTGGATAATTGATAAAAAATTTTTATATTACGTCCGTGGTCGATATGAACAAATGTTAGAAAATAGCAAACGTATAAATGCTAGCGAAATTTTAGCTCTCTATAAACAACCAATCACAAGTTTTCCGTCACTGCTAAGAACACTATTGTTATTCTGTTTTATAAATCAAACTGTTGTTTGCAAAGCGAAAACACGTTAAGAATACAGGTTTTAATTGACATGTTTTTTAAATAAAATGTTCAGAAAAATACACCTAGTCCAGTTAAAAACGTCTCAATTAAGGCAAAAACAAGAAAATTGAAGACTTATAATAACACCAAAAACTTCAAAAATTAGGTAAAAAATTTTATTATAAACTTTTTTAGATAAAAATGTTTTTCACAAATGAGCAAAAAATTGTAGAAATAATTTTTAAAATTTAATTTTTGCTATTTTTAATGAGAGACAAGTAAGTCGTAAAAACAGTTCTTCTTCTGGTAATCCTCTAGTATAGCGTCCTAAACCGATTTCGATGAAAAATGGCTGGTTTTTTTAACGTAAATGATATTTAAAACATAAATAAAGAAAATAAAGACTAATAACAACATAAATAACTAAAAAAACCAAAAATTAAATCACTTTAAAACATTTAAAAATTACTCCCGAAGTTAACGTAGTTCTCGATGAAGATCTATTTGTCAATAGCAATAGAAGTGAACAATCGGAATAAAAAAAATAAAAATTAAAGATATTTAAAATAAAAAATAGAAAATTTAGGAAAAGAAATAAAAAAAATTATGGAAGTAAAAAAACTGAAAAATAATAGTTTGCTTTAGAAGTACGAGTTGCGTAAGCAGCGGCTTGTCTAAAACCGTTTCTTTAAATGCGGCGGTTTTTGCCTTAAGAAAAATAAAAAAACATTGAAAACAATAAATTAGCAACAGAACACCAAGAAAAAATAAAATAATATAAAAGTAAATGTACTTGGCTGTCTTTGCGTTTTTGGTACAATTTCGATCATATTTCTTGGAGCAGAAATTCTGAGTTTTAGAGGTCATGTGGCTAGCAGAACCGTTTGGAGAGCGAAAGAGCGAGCGAGAAAGCGACCAGGAAGAGAAGAGCAAGCGGGAATGCGATCGGGAGCGGGAAGGCGATCGGGAGCGGAAAAGCAAGCGGGAAGGAAACGGGGTCAAAAAAAATGATGAGAAAACCCCGGCAACGCTGGATCCCCTGCTAGTCATAGATAAATTTCCACTCAGCGCTCTGATTTTTTTAAAATTTAAAATGTATATTTAATAATTGAAAATTTATAGTAACTTTTTAAAATGTATTTATTATTTTATTATGTTATTTTATTTTAATATTAACTTTTCCTTGCTTTTCATTTCTTGAATTGTATTACTCCGCGTGTCAACACTGCCTTTGGATATTTTTGCTTAAAATCGGTTTTTAGTAAGTTTTTCTGTAAAATACTTGTTCGTAATATGTTTTGATAATGTTCTATGGTTATCCTATTAAACAGTTTTTTAAACCGTTTTTTCATTGAAATCGGTTTAGGAGCCTTTACTTGGAAAATTAATACCTGCCTACTACCTTCCTGGGATAGTGGCAGCCAATCCGGATCGAAGCTATTCTTATGCAGTGAGTTAATTTTTGTTATTAAACAGTTTTTGTACAATGTGTTTTCATTACTTTGAAAAAAAACCAAATAAATTTTTTATTTGATTAAATTTTTTCCGTTTTTTATAGAAATGATTTCGAATGCAATATTGAATTTTGAAACGCATGCAACCGTTTTTTAAAATATACACCTTGTGTAATACTAGCTTAATAAAAAAACTCTAATTGGATAATTGATAAAAAAATTTTTATATTACGTCCGTGGTCGATATGAACAAATGTTAGAAAATAGCAAGCGTATAAATGCTAGCGGAATTTTAGCTCTCTATAAACAACCAATCACAAGTTTTCCGTCACTGCTAAGAACACTATTGTTATTCTGCTTTATAAATCAAACTGTTGTTTGCAAAGCGAAAACACGTTAAGAATACAGGTTTTAATTGACATGTTTTTTTACTAAAAGGCGTTTTAGTTGACGTTTTTTTACTAAAATGTTCAGAAAATACACCTAGTCCAGTTAAAAACGTCTCAATTAAGGCAAAAAAAAGAAAATTGAAGACTTATAATGACACCAAAAACTTCAAAAATAAGTTAAAAAATTTTATTATGAATTTTTTTAGATAATAATTGTTTTTCACAAATGAGCAAGAAATTGTACAAATATTTCCTAAAATTTAATTTTTGCTATTTTTAATGAGAGACAAGTAAGTCGTAAAAACAGTTCTTCTCACAAATCCGTTATATTTCTGGATTTCAGGAGTTTTTATTTAGTAAAATATATAATTGTTTAAAAATGGAATTTGTTTTGTTATATTACTTTTTTTTTTCAACTGTAGTCGATTTGTACAAATGTTAGAAAATAGCAAGCGTATAAATGCTAGTGGGATTCTAGCTCTCTATTAACAACAAATCACATGTTTTTTGGCACTACTAAGATAACTATTGTTATTCTGCTTCATAAATCAAATTTTTGTTTGCAAGGCGGAAAAACATTAAGAATGCAGGTTTTAATAGACATTTTTTTTTACTAAAAGGATCCGAAACCTATACTTAGTCCAGTTAAGGAACACACAAAAAAAATGGAGACTTATAATGACAGTCAAAACATCACAATGACGGTAAAAATTTTTTTTTTTTAGATAATAATGATTTTCATAAATAGACAAGAAATTTTAAAAATATTGTTTACAACTTTGTTTTCATTATTTTTTAATGAGAGACAAGTAAGCCCTAGAAATTCAGGTTTTTTTCACAATTTCTTTATTTTTCTGTATTTCTCGGCTTTTCATTATTAAAAAAAATTTAAAAATAATATTAATAAAAATAATTAGTTTTGTGGGCTTATATAGATACAATTTTTTGGGATCTGATTATGCCTTTAAGCGTATATAATGCATTATAGAAAGTTTGAATCCGAAGAAAGTCAATAAACTCAATAAACTATACTATTCTGCTATAAGGTTTTAAAGATTTTTTGTTTTTGAATGACTAAATCATGACCAAAATTATAAGTCAAAACCAAACACTATTATGAAAAAATTTTCTATTCTCCACCTCATTTTGGACCCCCTTCTTTTGTTAATCTTGTATCCGCTGCTGCTTGTAATGTTATTATTAATATTATTAATCTTAATTATAATTATTATTATTATTATTATTATTATTATTATTATTATTATTATTATTATTATTATTATTATTATTATTATTATTATTATTATTATTATTATTATTATTATTATTATTATTATTATTATTATTATTATTATTATTATTATTATTATTATTATTATTATTATTATTATTATTATTATTATTATTATTATTATTATTATTATTATTATTATTATTATTATTATTATTATTATTATTATTATTATTATTATTATTATTATTATTATTGTTATTATTATTATTATTATTATTATTATTATTATTATTATTATTATTATTATTATTATTATTATTATTATAATCACTGTTACAAGTAATTTGTTTAAAATACAGGTTGTTGCTGAAACTGATTATACAGCCATTTTAGACCTTATATCAAACATAGAGATTATACTGTCTACGATTTCTCTGCTTCTTGTAGTTCTTGGACAAATAGTTTTAAAGTTACTATTTTTATAGCATTTTATTTTTTTGTTTTAGTTGTTTGCGTTTATTGAATATTTTAAATTTATTTAAAAGGTCTTATAAAAAAACACAGTTTCACAAAGGTTTATTAAACCTTGCTGTATCTTTGATCATCGTGAATTTCTTGATATTACTAGGATTTAAAAAAACTGAATACAAAGAGCTATGCATGGCTGTAGCAATAGCTTTGCATTATTTTCTTCTTGCATCATTTTCTTGGATGCTCGTTGAAGCAGTTCTTCAGTATTACATGTTTGTCAAAGTCTTCAATAGTCACATCAATCGATTTTTCTGGAAAATAACACTACCTGCCTGGGGTAAGATTTTTCTCAATATTTGTTAGCGCAGTCACTGCAGTGCAGTTTATATTATATATGCTAATTTTGTGAAGAAAAAAGTTCGGTTTTATCTAATTGTTATTGTTTTTTAACTAATAGTAATCGTGAGCAAATGTTATTTCAACTAACAGTCTCATCAGCAAGTGAATTAAAAATTAAGTACATATCACTACACTTTAAAAATTCCGCATCGCTTAATGCAAACCCTAATGCGAAAAAAAACTACGAAAAGGTTAGTCAAAACAGCAACACAAAGAAGCACAAGCTATCCAATAAAAAATCCACCAAATTTTTCAAAGAGAACGTATCATTTGCAGTTACATGATTTTGTGTTGGCTTAACAGTTTTTTGTTGCAAACTTGATGACGTTACTTCAGTTACTGCGCAAACCAGCGTTACTTATCTGACAGGTTTCATATGCTATTTTATTTGACGATATTGGACTTTCTGTGCTTTTTTTTTGTATCGCTGTTTTGAGTCACTTTTTCTTATATATATATATATATATATATATATATATATATATATATATATAGATATATATATATATATATATATATATATATATATATATATATATATATATATATATATACATATATATATAGTTCCTGCTCACTCTCCCGCTCCGCTCCGCTCATGTTGTGACCGATTTTTATTTTGTTCACTAAAACTTTCCTCCATTGACTCTCAAGCTTGTGTAAAAATTTCATTACGATCGGATAATGGTGTCGCAATGCATAAGTTACACACACACACACACACACACACACACACACACACACATACATACATATATATATATATATATATATATATAGATATATATATATATATATATATATATATATATATATATATATATATATATATATATATATATATATATATATATATATATATATATATATATATATATATATATATATTCCCAATTCCCCTTGTTCCCAATCTAACTAACTTTTCCGCTCGTTCTTCCGCTCTATTTCTTGCTCTCGCATACACAAATAACGTCATTTAATCCTTTACATTAACTTCACCTTTCTGTCTGTCTGTCTGAATAAACGCAAACCCATTTCCCATCATCCAATCTATCTGAAACTTGGTCCATAGACTTCTCCCCACTGTCCATTATGCCAGTATTTATTTGAACACATGTAACTGCGACAATACTGTATCATGTCGCTCTCTACTTTGACTTGTATACATTATTATGCAATTTAAAAGGATACTGTTTTATTTTTTCAATAAAAAATTGTTTTATAAACCATTTAAACAATAAAGGAGTTCCTGCCGTAATTGTGGCAATTACAGTTTCAGTTGATTACCATCAGTATGGTCTGGGAAAATTGTAAGCTTATAACAGTTTTTTTTTAATTTAAAAATAATTCAAATTTTATAGCTTATTTAAAATAATTATTCTAATTTTCAGCTCAAAATTTATAATAATTAACTCACATTATTTTATAATTGTTAAATATTATTATAAATATTATTATTAAATAATAATGAATAATTGTTTAACAAAATTATAACAAATTTGTTTGTTTGCAGCTGTTGGTTGTCAAAAAATGCTTTTTCTTTTGCTTTCCACCTTCCACTTGCAATTATCTGTTTCATTAACTTGGTTTTATTTGTTATTATTATAAAAAATATTGCAAACTTAAAAGAAACTCCAAAAAATCAGTCAGACAACCGTTTTGCTCAAGTTCAAGTCAGAACAGGAATATGTTGTTTCGTTGTCATGGGTGATTTTATTAAATTTTTCATAATCACATTAAATAAAAAAAAATCAGTTTATAATTTATTTTCAATTTAACATCATAGGCTTGACATGGAGCTTTACACTTTTTGCTCATGGCAAAGCAGCTCTGGTCTTCACATTCTTGTTTACAATTTTTAACGGCTTACAAGGATTTTTCATTTTCGTTCTCTTCAATCTTCGTTTTGAACCACTTAGAAATATGTGGATAAATATTTTTACAAAGCGTCAAACGGCAAGAAAATGGTTCAGTGATTTTAAGAATCGTTTTTCAAGAAGTAGCAGCAGCAAACCTGCTACAAGCACTTCCGGAGTGACAGATGGTGAAATAAAACTTCCAGAAATATAGATTTTTATTCAAATTTATCCAATATGTAATAGTATATAAATTATATTAAATGATTTGTATGTTATTAAAAAATTCAACAATTAAGCCTAAAACTTTTTAATGTGATAAAAAATAGTTTATTATTTGCTTATCAACATTTTGAAAAATATCTTTGATGTTGCTTATTAATGTGTGAGACATTATTTGTCATCATTGGTACACTGCAATAAACATTTAAAATGTGCCCTACATGTTTGCTGTGCTTCGATTAAGTTCTTAGTTAACATATTGATTGAATACATCTAAAAAATCAGCTTTTATTAAAAAATGTAATTCTCTATAGTTTACTTTAAAAAGTTATATTAAACTGGTCGTGGCGCTTAAAACTAATCATTTTCTATTCACATTTACTAAGCTTTGCTATACAGGTAGTGAAAAAAAACTGCCCATTAAAAAAGAGCCTATTGTTTAATTATGAAAATATTGACAATTTTTTAGGAAATTCCAAGAAAATTTGATAAACTATAAAAACAACTGAAAAACTGAATTAATGTGAAGCTTAGAATTTAAATTAGTAACGATTTGTACAAACTTCTGGCAGCAGTTATTTTAATCAAAATTTTTATCATAGTATATACTACAGCTAAAATCTTAATAAAACAAAACAAAACAATAATTTGTGGGTCCCTTTAAAAAAGCGGGACTCCCGAAACTGCCACATACTCTCTTCTGATATCCGCTGTAACAAGATGAAAAAACTTCTTTTCAAACGCCGGAATTTAAACCGCCAGATACCGAGACCAAGAGAAACCGTTAATGCTATTGACACGGCGGTACGCGATCTTTGATTCGCTATATTTTTATTAATTTTATTTTTTGTACACTCTATGGTATATTCAAACTCAGAATTTGTACCTTTATATAAAAATATTAATGAAATTAAAAAAAATTATTTTGAAATGTTTATGCTACTACCTAGGATAGGGTTTCGGGGTAGGGATAGGGTTAGGGTTCGGGTTAGAGCTTGGGATAGGGTTAGGGTTAGGGATAGGGTTAGTAGCAATTTTACCGAATGTAATCACGTCGAACCGCCGGGGCAATAGCAGCGACCAAGAGAAACATTTACCCCCGGAACTTCAAACCATGCCACCACCTTCAACAAACAAAAAACACCACAAATCCCCATGTCAAGAAACATTTTTTCAATTATTTTCTAAATGCCGGTAACTTTCATTCAATTGCAAACAACCGAAACGTTCGCCGGCAGCCATAACCCAACTTCGTCTTTGAACTTGTAAACAAAGGAGGAGCTAACACGGTCGTACGGAAGCCAAAAATGGCTGTTTAAATTGATCATCTCCTTTTTCATTCCTTAGCGTCCATATCCAAAAAGATGCTGTTTCTGTTCTTTC
>OZ022242.1:36738923-36773923 GCA_963978895.1 Erpobdella octoculata | reverse complement strand
TCCGAAAACAATTTCTTTCAGTAATCTGGTAATTTTTAGTTGATTTTCTTGATAAGTTTTGAGAACGTTTTCTGGTTGTCCGGATCCTTGTTATTGTTCACATGCGTGAGACCGAAAGCAAAAAAAGACTTTGTTGCTGGGTGCAATCTCCGAAAAATGACCTCAACTGGGATCATTGAAGATGATCTACTATTCCCTTAAGAAAATAATAATAATCTTCATAAGCCTGATTAATAAAAATTTATTTAGCTCATTAAAAATTGTAAGCCAAATAAAAAACAATTTTTGTACGCAATTAATTACATATTGAAATCATGAGTTCGGAAAAAACAGAAATTTAAAAAAAAAAAATTTTTTGGGATCTGTTAAAATGGCAAGAAAAAGCTGGTTTTTGGTGAGAAAAAAAAGATGTGAAAAAAACCAGATCTTCTAAATACATCGAGAATAAAGAAAATAATTATTTATTTTCGTTATAATAATCTTGATCTTATGATCTTATGATCAACATCAACTAATTACGAAAACAAACAGTGGAAATAGCCATAGTACCAGATATGAAAAAGTTCATTCACTATAAATAGAAGAACCATTCCAAAAAACTTTTAAACCGAAAACAAAAACTAATCAACCGTTGGAACAAATTTACCATTGTAAACTCGTATTTTTCTGGGTCAAAACCATTGTCCTCCAATACCGTCGAATACAAGCTCGGCCTGTTCTCCCTTACTGTTCATTAGCTTACTTTGATTGGATTAAAATAGTAAAAGGATCAGATTTAATGAGCCCTGTTCTGGTTAAGATGCTCAGGATAAGAATACTAGTGTAAGTCACAGTAAAAGTACTTAGGACTTTGAACTATATAGTTTTTTGGTTAACTATATTCGAACACTCATAGACCTACCATAAAACACCTATAGATTTTTCATTTTTTTTTTTATTTGAAACTCAGCACGGGCAAGCCCTTCGCCGAAAAATGAAATACATTAAACAAAGACAATACAAACAAAAACAGTCCAAATTCTACCTATTCTAAGTTCTGAGCAAAACTGAAAACATCAGCAGTTAAAAACCAAATCGCCATAATAATTATCTATCAAAGATTTAAACATAGAAATGTTTGTCGCTTCTACAACTTCTCCCGGCAGACTGTTCCAGTCAGCTACGACTCTATTACTGAAGAAGAACTTTCTGCAGTCTTTATGTGATAACGTAGTGGTCAACTTGAAGTCGTGTCCCCTCGTTCTTACTTCTCTACAGAGTTGCACAGCAGGGCAATGCTCCTCCCGCAATCGACCAGACATCATATCATAGAGTAAGATTAGGTCTGCCCGTCTCCTTCTATACACCAACGAATGCAGTTTCAGTTTCTTTAGTCTTTTTACGTAGCTCAGACCTTTACATGACAGGACCAGTCTTGTTGCCCTTCTTTGGACTTTCTCTATTGCTTTTATTAAGCCTTGCCTATATGGATTCCAGACCGGGGTCGCATATTCTAACTGAGATCTAACCAGAGATTTATAAAGGCACACAAATGCACTCTCAGATAAATATTTGAAATTTCTTGCAATTACACCCAGCAAGCTGTTGGCTTTATTTACTCTTTTTTCAATGTGCTCCTTGAACTGCAGTCCCGCATCAATCACAACGCCAAGATCTGAGACACTATTTGTTATAGGTATTTCATGACTCACTCCTGCTATATCCAACAGTTTGTAGGCTACTTCTTGTTTTTTTCCCCACTCTCAATAGACAACATTTATTCAAGTTAACACTCATTCTCCATCTACAAAACCATTCCATTGCTTTGTTAATGTTTGCTTGCAGTTTGGAAACATCGTCAGTGCCTTCAATAACCCGGTAAAACTTTGCGTCATCAGCGAATAGAAAAAAGTCCTCACATGCCAACTGTATATCATTAATATAGACAATAAACAGTAAAGGCCCCAAAACACTTTCCTGAGGAACCCCGCTGGAAACCGGCAGTAGCATTGAAGTATCATCGTTTATTTTGACTTTAAAGGTTCTTCCTTTTAGATAGTTTTCGATTCAACTAAGCAGTTTTTTATGAACCCCATATTGCTCCAATTTATATAGAAGCCTGCTGTGTGAGAGTTTATCGAAAGCCTTTTCCAGATCTGTGTATAAGACATCAACAACCTTATTTAAATCAATAGCCTCTGTCAGTTTATCCAGAAACTTCAAGAGCTGCAAAGTCGTAGATCTTGCAGGGAGAAAACCATACTGACAACGAGTAAATAAATTGTTCTGCAAAAAGTAACTCATGATGTGGTCTTTAACAATCGACTCCAGGATTTTGCAACAGACAGAAGTCAAGGTAATTGGTCTATAATTCTCTACTTTACTTTTGCTACCCTTTTTATATATGGGGACCACGTCGCCTGTTCTCCAATCGTTGACCACTTCTCCAGACTCTATGGACTTTTCGAACATGTAGCTTAGATATTCGAAAATTGATTCTCTGGTTTCCCACAAAACTCTCGGATGAATCCCATCCGGTCCGGCAGATTTGCTTTTGTTTAATTCTTTCAGCTTTTTGTACACAACACCGGCATCTATTTTCAGTTCCTGCATGCCACCCACAGGTACACCTGGACAACAAAACCCTTCTCCACAAAAATCCCCATCTGTTACATAAACTGAAGAAAAATATTTGGCAAAAGCATTTGCTTTATCAATGTTTTCGTGCAAATCTCCACTATCGGTGTCCAAAACTCCAACTTTATCTCGAGTTCTAGTTTTTTTCCTCACATAGTTCCAGAAGCATTTTGGGTTATCACTGTAACTTTCTACAATTCTGTCTTGAGACTCAATGTTCAACTGTTTTGTGTCATTCTTTACTTTATCTCTAATTTTCCTAAACAACAAAAGTTTTTCAATTTCTCCATATTTATATATCCGCTTCCATAGGTGATGTTTCAGTCGAATAAGCTTCAACAGCTCAGATGACATACGAAAATTTCGTTTCTTACCAGCACCTTTTGTCGGAACAAACATCGCAGTAAGATCATTCAATGTGTTGCGAAAAAACGTCCACTCTGATTCCAAAGAAAAGTTACCCTTCTCCCTTTCAGACATAACACCGGCCAGAGATTCGTTCAATCCTTGAAAATCACCAAGATCGTAACATAACTTGCGCCTTGCCCCACAAGTTAACATTTCTAAATCAACACTGAACCCGATAACTGAATGATCACTGCCACCCAAAGGTGAAAAATATTCGATATTTGCTATGTTCTCTTTAGAAGTTAAAATCAAATCCAAGATATGAGGTGTTTGTCCTTCTCTTGTTCTCGTAGGTTCTGATATATGTTGAATCCAAAATCTATCATCAATAAACTTTAGAAATCTGTTTTCAATTTTTTCTTTTTATCCCAAGCACATTCTTAACTCCCAATTGATATTGGGAAAATTGAAATCTCCCAAAACTAGATGATCACCTTTTAGTGCAGCAAACTCTTTCAATAAACAAACAAACTTATTATCATTATCATCAGAGCTGTTTGGGCTTCTATAAACCGACAGAATGTTAAAAGCTTTACTTTCAATAATCAACTTTGCACACAGCTTCTCTTCGAAAGGTGAAATCATGCACACCTCCACAACTGCAAGATTATCTCTGAAGAACATCATTATACCTCTGTGACCCACTTTGAAAAAACCTGAAGTTAGCACCTGATAACCATCCAAACCAAATTCAGACAACTGTTGAGATACTTTAAAATTTTTTGGATTAATTTCTGTTATAATTATTATATCTGGACTAGGACAAACAGACTCCAAGAATACCTGCAGCTCCATAAACTTATTACAAAGACAATCTGCATTGGTGTAGCAAACATAAATGCTGCTTCTTCTAACTTTATGGCTTGAACTGCTCATTTTTATAAATTTTTCTTCCTGAAAGTTAAAACACTAAAACTTCCAGGTCTCCCTCTTATTCTGAATACCCAATTTTTTACATCATCTCTAAGGCCAACTTCATTCTTTTTATTCTTCAATAACTTTTTACACTCTTCTCTGTCCTCTTTTGCAAGATCCTGATTTAGAATTATCATTTTGAAATCTTCACTTTTCCTCAGTCTAAAACTATTTTCTAGCACAATATTCTGTGTGCTTTGGTTCACAAACTTGACTAGTAATGGTCTGTTTTTTCTGGCAGATTCGATTTTCCTTCCCAATCTGAAAACTTCCAAAATGTCATTATCCATCTCTTTGTCTGTAACTACTCTTAATAATTTTAGAACTGTTTCCCTGTCCTTGACTTTTGAACCATCATCATCCTCAGGCATATTGTAAACCACAATATTATTTTGTCTTTTCAATCTTTCATTGTTAACATCAATTTTACTCACCACAGTCCTCTGTACCGCCTCAACATCTGTTTTCAGAACTTCCACATTTTCTTTAATTAAGCTTGACCACTCTTTTTTCATCAGCTGATTTTCTTTGAACAAACTAGACCACTCCTTGGTTGCCCTTTGATTTTCCTTGAGTCCTTCAATTGAGTCCTTGCTGAGATTATCTAATTTTTTTCCTAACCCCTGGAGGTATCCTTTCTGGTCCTCTAAGGCCTCAGCTAATTTGTTGTTATTGGTCAGAATTTCTTTAACTGCTCGAAGATAATCTGCTATACCCATTAACTGGTATTCTTTCGGCTCATCTACTTTTTTTGTATCTATCAAAGTCTTCATGCACTCCTCGTTCGTCTTTAAACAACCTTCACATAAATGGAGCCCCAGCAATTCAGCAAGTGCCGTCCGTTCCTGTCCAACCTCTTTTCTACCTTTTGCCCCAGGCATTTTTACCGAAACCAATCAACTCTTCCGGCTACACAAAATCCTCTTGTTTTTGAAACCTTTCTCTTTTTTTTTAAACTTAAAAATTTTTCTAAGTCCAATCTCGGAGCTGGCCACTCGGTTGAATTGACAACAAATTTATTTCATAATAAAATTGATTCCACTTTTTCGCAGGTTTATCAAGCGACAATTGATAATTTGCGTCTTGTGAGTAGTGTTGGACAAGTTGAATTGGACAAATGGTTTGACAGGGTTGATATCGACGTTTTAAACATTACTGCTTTTTAGTCCAAAAAGCAAAAGCATAAAAAAAACATGAAAAACATTATAATATCTTGAAAACGGAAAAAAATTCATAATAAGCAATATATTACCATAAAACAAATGTTATTGTTTTTATTTCTACTTTATTTTTTTTATTAAAAAACGTTTACTTAAGTTAAGTTAATTAAAATGGACTAAGAAGCAGTAAAACGTCGATATCAAGCCTGTCAAACCATTTGTCCAGTTCAACTTTGAAAACGTTTACTGTGTTTGAGGCAACAACCTCTTTGCTTAGTCTATTCTACCATCGGACAACTCTTCGACTAAAGCAGTCAAACTTGCATCCTTGCACTTGAAGTTTGAGACTGTGTTTCTCTCGAAAAGCGGCTTTAACCGAAAAGCGGCTGTTGTTTAAATGTCGATTCATTTGATCTTCGTTTATAGGTTTTAAATAATATGAACACATAATTTAACATATATTGTTATGGGTCACCGGTGACCTGTGTTACCTTTAATGCCGATTGTGTCACCGGCGACCCATACGAATCAAGTTAACTACATAAGAACTATTATTAATAAATAATTTTTAATCTTTTTAATCTGCATAGCCTTATTAATTAGATCTTGAGGCACAACTTTCATGTGTATTGTTTTCAAAAATATTTTGTGCTAACATGGGAGAAAGACCAAAGAAAACATAGATTTTTTCTTCATCAAAATTTGACTTTTGACTTCCGCCAAAATTCATGTTCTTTTTAAAAATTAAAATTGAATATCTCAAGACGCGGAGCACGAGATTTTATGAGACTTTTAGGACAACATTTACAATTCCAAAATTAAAGTTCATTACAACTTATTATCTCGCATTCATGGGTTGACATTTTCAACATAAATGACTGGACTATACAGCTATTTCAGTTTTAAAACACCTGATGTAGAAAACAATAAACTATTATAAGTTAAAAACAGCCAAGTACTAGCTTTGGCACTACATATAGTATTAATGTAGAAAAGTATGATAAATATTTTAAAATACAGATATAATATATAATATATAAATAAATTATAAATATAGTGAAATAATAAAAGACAAGTGTTTCAGAGTAATTGAATCAGTCAGTCAGTAATCAATTTATGTTTTTAATTTATATTATTTATATATGCCAGAAGGGTGTATACCAGAAGATTTTATGATTGAAAACAACAAAGTTAGCTTATTTTCTGGATATCCTAATGAGACACAACGCCGCAATGGCCACTGTTCCTCTTCAGACCGTTACTGAGTTTTACTTATAATTTTGGATAATAATTAAAAATATTATTGAATTTAATCAGCTAATATTTGGATTGAAGATAAACCGTACAAAAAACTTTTAACTAGGTATCCTTTATTTAACGTTTGAATGTGAAGGTAATTTCAAAGATGGCTACAGTTGGATAATAACTAATCCTGCTAAATGTCCAGGTGAACCTAAACGAAACGAACATTACAATATACGAGTACCTCAGGTGACTGTAATATTTAAAAATTTTGAATATTTTTTGTTTATTAGATGTTTTTTGTTTACAGGTTTTTTATTGGTTTTTATCGAGTGGCTTTATCGTAAAAAAAGAAACTGACCTTAAGGTGAATAAAATTTTCGTTTATGTATAAACTGGGAATATAGCGTGTCACGTCGTTGTTGAAACACAGCGTGCACGCAAATCGCATGTATGTATGTATGTATGTATTGTTGTAAAATTGTCAAATCGTATTACAGGTCCAGAAGAATGGTTTTCTAGTTTATTGGATGATAATAAATAAAGCTTGGTTAATGCTACTTACATCTTCTAATATACTCCCTGTTAATAATAATAGTTCTCGGGATATCAATATATGGGAAAAGTGGAATCAGTACCATAGATATAACACTAGCCCCTTCTTAATCCTGTTTGTCTCGAACAGCATAGTCGCTTTTGGGAAATGCGATTCGGCTTTGACCGCAATTCGCAAACAACATGGTCAAGTCTCATCACAGCCTTTTTTGCATGCCTCGTCCGGAACATCTTTGCACGTTTATCGGAACTGTCTGCTTTTTCTTCTTCCTTCACATCTTTTAGATCTTTCTCAAGAAACTCTTCAAAAGGTTTTTCGAAAACACGTTCCATAAATCCGATAAATCCCTTCATCAAACTGTTATTTGATTTTAAAATGACTCTTAGTCTATCTGATCTAGAATCATCTGTGGATTCATCTGATTTAGAATCCTCGGTACCGTTCTCTGTTCTTGTTTTCAGAGTTTTTGCTGGCTGCAATGCAAAACAACAATAGCAATGCTATTGTTGTTTTGGAGAAGTTCATCGCCGTCATTTTTGTTTTCTTCCAAGCTACAATCGAACGTTTTCTTTTTACATTCCAACTCGGTACTTTCATCGGTGTCAACTTTCGTATCGTTCAGCGGATCTTTCTTCAAATCATCGTCATCGTTTCTCAAATCAGTGTCTTTTTTTTTTGTCAAGTTAGCTTTGACGTATTTCTCCATTGGAGTTTCGTCCGTTTTTAAATCCACGGTTGCTTCATCCGAGTCAGATTCGTCACTAAAATCTGACCCTGAATATTCGGTGCCGTCGTCTGTTATGGAGGATTCCGTTTCAGAACCGTAGCTGTATGGGTAAAAGCCATCGCTGTTATTGCCATTATTAAAATCATCTTTGTCACTTTCATCCTCATCGTTTTGCATTTCGTTTTCAACATTCTTTTCATCTTTAGTTTTGTTGTCGACGTCCAAACCGACTTTATCATTGTCACCATCTTTGCCAGGCTCGTCATCACCATCTTTGCATGGTTCATCTTGAACATCTTTGCAAGGTTCATTATCATGACCGTCTTTGACAGGCTCATCATCATGACCGTCTTTGACAGGCTCATCATCATGACCATATTTGCATGGTTCACTTTGAACATCTTTGCATGGCTCATCATCATGACCGTCTTTTTTGTTTCCGCAATTGTTTGTGTCACCATTGAGGAGTTCAAAAAATTTCTTCATTTCCTCCTGTGTTGCTTTGTTTTGCTCCTGTGCTGCTCTGTGTGCTGCTCTGATTTCTTCAGCCGTCTTGTTCAGAGCCTTCATCAATACATTTTTTTTGTTTCGAATTCGAGCTCAGACTTTCTTCCTTTATCACTGAGCTCTCGTTTTCTAAGTTCCCACCTCAACTCGAGTATCAAGAAATCATCCAATGCTTTCAAAACCATTCTTGAAATCTCACTTCTGATCACCAGTGTTGTACAGTCGCCAGATCGTATTACAGGTCCAGGAAGAATGGTTTTCTAAACTCCGCCTTGCTTTTGCAAGCCAGTCCCAAGCCTGGAGAAAGGAGGAGGGGAAAGTTAAAAAGATCAAATTAAGATCCACGACAGGAAGTACTTAGGTGTTTCCAACATACAGCCATTTTAGTCTTAAAACACCTGGTGTAAAGGACTATAAACTATTACAAAATGGTTTTCTAGTTTATTGAATGATAATAAATAAAGCTTTGTTAATGCTACTTATACCTTCTATTATATTCCCTGTTAATAATAATAGTTCTCGGGGTATCAATATATGGGAGAAGTGGAATCAGTACCATAGATATAACGGTATGTATGTATGTATGTATGTATGTATGTATGTATGTATGTATGTATGTATGTATGTATGTATGTATGTATGTATGTATGTATGTATGTATGTATGTATGTATGTATGTATGTATGTATGTATGTATGTATGTATGTATGTATGTATGTATGTATGTATGTATGTATGTATGTATGTATGTATGTATGTATGTATGTATGTATGTATGTATGTATGTATGTATGTATGTATGTATGTATGTATGTATGTATGTATGTATGTATGTATGTATGTATGTATGTATGTATGTATGTATGTATGTATGTATGTATGCATGTATGTATGTATGTATGTACGTATGTATGTATGTATACTATCAGGGTTGCCCGGCGTTGCATGGGGTTTTTAAAGGTTTTTCTCTCTGCCTTTTCTCTTTCTTTCTTTTTTATTCTTTTCTCTTTCTCTCTTTTGTTCCCAGTTCCTTCCCCGCTTGCTTTCCCGTTCCCGTTTGATCTCCTCGTTATCTCGCTTCTTTTCTCTTTCTCGCTCCCGCTTGTTCTCCCGTTCCCACTCCTACTCGATTTCCTGTTCCCGCTCCAACTCGCTTTCCCGTTCTCATTCGGCAAGTAATACCTGTTACAAAATCATAAATTTTTTTCCATCTATATCTTAATAATCTACATACTTAATTTCCGATGTCTGTATGTGTTCATCTTTCCTTGTTGGTTGATCTCCAAGTTTGTTTTTACAAACCTTAGTGTAACTTATTTATTTGTCTATAAAATATGCAAATTTTTATTAAAAGTTTGCGTGTCAATAAAACGAATAAATATGTATTTTTTAACTCCGCGTGTCACTCATGCCAGTTACAAGCCTGGTCAAAGGAGCGAAAGAAAAACCTCTAAAAACCCCGGGTGAGGCAATACAAGCGGAAACGGGAAAACAAGTGGAAACGGGGAGTAAACGGGAACGGGAGAGCAAGTGGAAACGAGAGAGCAAGCGGGAACGGGAGAGCAAGCGGGGAAAGAAACGGGAGCAAGAGAAAAGAACGATAGAAAAACTTTCAAAAACCCCGGGCATTCTACACCTGATTGGTCTTGGAGATTGATTTTTTTAAATTGTCATAATTTTGTACATTAAACTTTTAATAAAAACCCCAAATAATTTACAACGCAAAACAACGTTTGCTGGGTCAGCTAGTATATATATATATATATATATATATATATATATATATATATATATATATATATATATATATATATATATATATATATATATATATATATATATATATATATATATATATATAGTTATATATATATATACTGCGTGAAAAGTTAACAGAAAAATTTTAAAACATGATATAATTTGAAACAATTTTATTTTTTACAGTTTGTACCAGACAAATCTGACTCTGGCAGGTCAGTATTAATGTTTAAAAATGTATTTCTTGCGCAGTAACACATATAATAGGTTTTCAATTTTATAATTCCACATTTAAATACTTCTGTTGCGTTGTTTGCTACTTTAAAAACAAAGAATTAAGATTATTAACTGTCTTTAATCCTGTTAAAAACGAGGTCACATCAAGTTTTTAGAGCTAGGTCTAGGCATTTGGACTACAATACAATACAATACAAAGTAAAATTTATAACGCGCCCTTATAAAAAACAAGTCTTTCGCAAAAGCGCGCAGTTCGGCAATATCTCCTAGTCAAAGAACTTACTAAAGAGATAAGTTTTTAATTTAGTTTTAAATTGAGTAGCGTCTTTAGATTGGCGAATATGTACAGGCAAGCTGTTCCAGTAAGTTGGGCCAGAGATGGCAAAAGCTCTGTTTCCAAATTGGAGACGAGACCGGACAGAGACGAAGTCGTCCCTGCTAGTAGAACGAAGACGCCGCCTTGCAGGGAGCGACGAGCATGGCGAAACGAGAGATGACAGATAGGAGGGAGAAGATCCAGTGAATACGTTAAACATTAACAGGCATATTTTAAAATTTATTCTAGCAGGGATAGGTAGCCAATGAAGTTGACGTAAAGTTGGGGTGATGTGGTCTCGGGGACCGAGATCTTTGACAAGCCGAGCGGCTGCATGGAGTACTGAAGTAAGGGGTTTTAAGGACGATGATGGTAGACCTGTCAGCACTGAGTTGCAGTAGTCTACTCTTGAGATGACAAAAGCCTGAACTAGGGTACGAATGCACTGCTCGTTAAGGCAGCGCTTCACTTGACGGATTCGGCGTAGATGGAAGTAGCAGGCCCTTGTAATGGCGGAGATATGGTGGGTCATTGACAAGCCAGAGTCAAGATACACTCCGAGATCACGAACAACATTCGAAGACGAGATCGTGCAGTCACCGATATTAATAGAGCCTGAACTCATGGATATGGGCTGAGGCCTTCGATCAAACCAGATGAGTTCTGTTTTAGAAGTATTGAGCTTCAGGCGCATGGCTGAGCACCATTTTTGAATTTCAACAAAACAGTTTGCAAGCTTTGTTTTAGCTAGGTAGATGTCTTGTGCGGCAAGTTGAATATATAGCTGGGTGTCATCAGCATAGAGGTGAATAAGAACTTCGTGTCGAGAGGCGATGTTGACAATATAAGAAGTGTAGAGAATGAAAAGAAGGGGTCCAAGGATTGAACCTTGGGGAACACCGAAAGAAACATCGTACTTTTTGGAGGTTTGCTCACCAAGACGAACCTTATGAGAACGATTAGAGAGAAAAGAGATTAACCACTGAAGAGCGGCAGAAGTTATACCAAACTGTAATTCAAGGATTGAAAAAAGAATGGCATGGTCGACACAGTCGAAAGCAGCACTAAAGTCAAGCATTAAGAGAGCGGTTATGAATCCGGAATCAAGGGCAAGGACAATGTCGTTATAAACTTTAACCACAGCTGTTTCTGTGGAGTGATAACGTCTGAATCCAAATTGAGTAGGAGGAAGTAGTTTATGTATTTCAACATAGTTAGAAAGTTGACGGTGGACGAATCGTTCCACTAGTTTAGAAACAAACGATAAGGTAGAAATAGGGCGGTAGTTGGCAGGGTCAGAGGGATCAAGGCCAGGTTTTTTTAGTAGTGGGCGAATTATGGCACGTTTGTGAGGTTCAGGCAGATTCGTCTGGGAAAGTGAGGAGTTGATTAACATTGCAAGAATTGGAGCAAAAGTGAGGCGCATGGATTTTAGCAGATGCACAGGGGCGGAATCGAGCTCGCACTGCTTTGTTGTGGAATCGATGAGAAGTTTAGTTACATCATCAGGAGACACTTTTTCAAAAACATCAAAACCAGGAGGAAACGGTGTATTGATTGCGAAATCGGGCGGGTCAAAGTTTTTGGTCGAGTCACGTATGTCAACAATCTTATTTCCAAAAAAGTCAAGTAGATCATCGGGTGAAATCCATGATGAGGTTTCTGAAGTTGGAGTGAGGAGCGAATGTAATGATCTCCAGAGAGTTCGACCATCACCTTGAACGTTTTCGATGCGCTGTTTAAGGTAACTAGAGCACTTGAATTGAAAGAGTCTCCTCTGGCTTTTAATCTGAGATCGCCAACGCTGCTTCTTTATGATGTTAAGAGGATCTCTGGTAGATTGGCGTTCGAGACGACGGGTGGAACGTTTGGAGATCAGGCATTCACTATCAAACCAAGAGCAGCCAGTTATTTTACGTTTTGTTATTTTTCTAAGAGGAGCATGTCTATTAAGTAATTCCTCCATGGTGGAATCGTATAGGGATAAAAGTTGATCTGCTGCTTTGACTTCTTGAGAGAAAGTAAGCTGGTAGAGTTCGGAAGCAAGGAGATCAGTCTGGAAGGCTGACATGTTAAATTGAGCAAAAGATCGACTCTCAGCTGTCTCAAAGATTAATGGTGGAGGTTGATGGTTAAGTAAAGATGGTGGAGCTGTATGAAGATTAGAGATGAGTGTATCGGGCATGCGGACAATGACGACGTCGAGAGTGTGGCCACGATCATGAGTACGCTCCTGCACCAATTGTTCGAGACCGTGTGAAGACAGCAGTCGGTGGAAGTGCTTAGTGTTAGGTTGGTCTGGCTTGTCAAGATGGAGGTTGATGTCACCAAGGATTAGAATTTTACAGTTGAATTTAGCTAATGTGGCGAGTAAATCAGCAAATTCAGCAAAAAAATGTTTTGCAGACCGACTCGGACCCGGGGCGGTAAATGGAAAGGACGAGAATATTGAAGTTGTGCTGAAGTCTGAAGTATGTGGCGAGGTATTCGAAAGTAGAAAACTCACCAATGTCTTTAGACGTTGCTTTAAATTTGTCTTTATAGATGATGCAGATGCCCCCACCTCTAGGACCATGGATGTTGAGGCCGCCCTGAGGTAGAGGCCGTGCTTTTTCAATAGATTTATATGTTGATGGTGTAGAAGCAATGAGAGAAGGTGAGAAGGAGGACTCGTGATGTGTCTCAACAACGCTAAAAATATCCAAGTCTTCAGAAACAATGTATTCCTGAATTGCAGCCGATTTATTAGAGATAGAACAGGCATTCCAGGAACCGACTTTACATTTGAGGAGGCCCGATTGCAAGCTTGAAGCGGGAGCCAGGCAAGGATGTTTAGGATTCCACAAATGAAGAAGAAATAATTGTTTGCGTGCAGTGCGAGATATTTTCGGACTATGAGCACGGAATGAGAGAAGGTCTGATGATGAGTATATTTTTTTAGGTGGAATCATGATGATAAATAATTATTGCCGAGAGTCACTAACGAACGATAATAGGTGCCGAGAAGCAGAATTAGCAAATTAGCTGGGAAGCCGAATAGTAAGACGAAGCGAAACGATAAGCGAGCAGTGAAAATTAACGAAAATAGGTTCAGATGAGTTTAGTTTAAAATAAAATAAAATACGACTATAAGATAATTAATAAGCAAGTTGACTAGAAAATATCGCCGAGACTGTAAACACGAGCGCACAGGGTGCGTTCGCAACACGTAAAAAAATGGGTAAATGGACTATGTGATTGCTTGTAAAGTGCTAAATATCGTAATATTTTTGCCACGAAAAGGGACTTGGATCTCTGTGTTTGGTGATCCCCAAGACTACGCAAAACGATTTGTGAGCTATAATCGACTAATTACTGAAAAAGCTGATACTATCATGATGAAATTAGTTCTTTCACCAATGCAACGATATTGAGATTTTAATGAGAACAGGGGGATGCAAATGGATATTAGTCTAGTAATTTAAGCCAAAAAAGAAGGTCAACCTGAGAATGCGTGATAATAAGCTGTAAACTTCTAAAAACTTTTATTTTGGCATTCTCAATGTTGTCCCAAGCATCTCATGAAACCTCACGTCCGCGTCTTGAAATATTCAAGGTTAAAGGTCACAAAAATCGATTTTTCGCAAATAACTAGCTTCTTATGGCTTTGATGCTATTTGCAATTACATAAAAAATTTAGAGAAAAAAGTTCTCTACAACTTTTGTTTGAACATTTTTTTTATACTTAACTGTTTGTGAGATAAAGCGCTCAGCGCTTAGTTATTCACAGCATAATGCAAAGTCAAGCGTAAGTTGGAGAAATAATACGCTGTATAAAGTCTATAAATCATTATAAAATATGTTATTATGATTAAATTACACTGGTAATTATATTTATTTACATTTATTTATTTATTTTTTATCACGTCATATTAAACGTCATATTAAACAAAAATTTACTATTCTCGTTCTAATTTTTTTTTCCATTAACGAAAATTTTTTGTTAAGACCGATTTCTCCTTCAAAAAACGACTTAAGTTTAATCGTTAGTTTGAAATTGTATCTTGGCAATAACGGACGTACAATTTTGAGAGTTTTTAACAAAATATCCTCGGTACGAGTATTTATCCGATGATTATTAAATTATTCATTTATGAGGGTTTTACCGCAAGTTTTACGGGGATCTCAAAATTCATGAAAAGAAACGGATTGTCAATTAGAACAAGAACAGCAGTATGGCAGCTACTTCCAGATGATTGGGAAGAAAAATCATTAAATTTGTGAGAATTCGTCTCAAAAAAGATATTGGTCTAAAATGGGTCTTTCATTTTTGAATGTTATAAACATGGACAAAATTTCATTGTTTTTTTATATTCCACCAACAAGGACCATAACACCATCAGGTGCAAAGCATAATAAACCTGTGCAGTTATTCAATTTTTGATCATCAAGTGCAGCGATTAATCAATATATCAGACGTGTATATAATCAAATTCAAACTTGGTTCGGGAATGGTTTAGTTGGTATTGTGAAATAAATTCCTGGAACCGATAACGACAATTTTACCCCCAGCTCTAACTCTAGAATCTAGAGTCTAGATGAATTACTAAATTTACTTCACTTCACAATTTCCTAATTACACGAATAACAAATTTATAGTTGATAAATGAAAATATTATAAAATAGATTGTATTCATTAATTAGCACTGTAAATAATTTATATTTTATATAATTTGCAATGATT
The DNA here is from genome assembly GCA_963978895.1 of Erpobdella octoculata. Classification (NCBI taxonomy): domain Eukaryota; kingdom Metazoa; phylum Annelida; class Clitellata; order Hirudinida; family Erpobdellidae; genus Erpobdella; species Erpobdella octoculata. The sequence goes on along the minus strand of OZ022242.1, from coordinate 36,758,758 downwards.
TATAGACTTTATACAGCGTATTATTTCCCAGATTTACGGTTGGTTGACCTTGCATTATGCTGCAAATGGCTAAGCGGTTTAGTAAAGTATATTAAACAAACGAAGCAAAAACAAAGTTTTTTAAAAACACACTTTTATATAATCGATTGTTTAGGCCACATTCTGTTATATGAACAACAAGCATAGACAATAAATAGTTCGACGAAAATATCACAAATAATTATTTCATTAAATTTTGTCCAATCGATCTGCAAATTTGATAGAATGCATTTTTAATCAGTTCGGAGGTATTTTAAAATTGTTAAGTCTCTAGCTCATCGGGAAGTTAGTTTAAAATCGATTGCAAAATTTGACGACCAACAGCCAGAGAAGTCAAGTTATGTGAAAGTGTGTGAAAAATATTTGAAACAGAAGTTAAGGAGAATTTTATTTTCTACAATAATAAAGTAGATTGCAAAAAGCAATAAAACCACAGGAAGCAAGATATTTGCAAAAAAACTGATTTTTGTGACTTTTGGAACTTATTATATTTCAACAAAGGACAAAAGAGGGAAAACCAAGAAATAGAACGATTTCTTGGCGACCGGGTCTGTTTAAAAGACGGATTAGCAGCAGCCGGTGAGCCGGTGTGAATATAATGTCAAGGAACATCAAACAAATCAATGAAAACTGGAGATTTTCTGATATTGGTTTGTTTAAGTTTGGTCTAGATAGTGAGGCTGTTGAAATTCTGGTCGCAAGAACGGTTGAGACAGTGGTCACGGTTCTGAACCAGCGTGCTGCTAATAAAGAACCAGAACCAGAAAATGTGGGTTGCTGCAGCAAAATCCAGTTTGAACCGGTTGCAGGCGCATTATTTTTCATAATTATTTGTTTTACTAAAGTTTTGATGTTGTAGCCTATAATGTGCCCGTAACGTTTTTCGTTGTATATGAATTATAGGAATATTATTTTATACTTTTTAGGGCGCAAGAAAACGTTGTTTTTTTTTTTTTTTTTTTTTTTTAAAATGTATTTTTTTTATGATGTAAAAATTATTTTCTACTTTTTCGTTTTTGATGGGTGAAATTTTGTATGCATTTAAGCTTTTTATAGTTTTTTTTTTGCTAGGTGCAAACCTTAGCTAATTGAGTTTAAAATCTTATAACTTTTTTTTTTTTCTTTTTTTTTCGCTAGGTGGCAATAAACACCATTGTATGGAATTCGCGGACAGAAAAAAAACCTCAAACAAACAAACAAACTAACAACTCCGCCTCGCTAATTGCGAGCCAGTCCCAAGCCTGGAGAAAGGAGGAGGGAAAAGTAAAAAGGATCAAATTCTGATCCACGACAGGAAGTACATAAGTGCTCCCTACATACAGCCATTAGTCTTAAAACACCTGGTGTAAAGGACTATAAACTATTATAAAAAAAAAAAAAAAAAAACTAACAGACAACAAAGTGATCTAATAAAAACGTAAAAAGTAGCGCATTTTAAAGCCCATTTTGTAGCGCAGTTTAGATTTGTTGTAAAAATTTTAACGACGTTATTTTTTAAATTGGCATTAATTCAATAAATTGGTTGTGATTAGCGCAGAGCCTATCAAACTTTACCTTGATGTTTGTCAGTTCTTTGGTTAAGAATTGCGTGCTAATTGTGTTATTTACGGTTAAAAAATAATCTTTATTTAGTGGTATGGAATATTATGGAATGCCTTCTCAGATGTCAGGTGAAAACAATTTTAGAAGTAGTAAAAAAAACGTAAGAAATTTTTTTATTAGAAGTTTATTTTTTAATATGTTTTATTATTAACAAAACAATTTTCAGTTGTTTTATAAAAGAATGATTTATATGTAATAAAAGAATGATTTTATATGAAATAATAAATTTTAAAACGATTGCTACAGTTTTTTGACATATACACCTGATGTATTACTAGCTATGTAAATGAAAAACTCACGTTGGATAACTGTAGACATTTTTTTTTAATTCGACGTTGTTTCTGAACTGTAGTCGTTTTGGACAAATGTTAAAATATTGCAAGCGTAGAAATGCCAACGGGATTCTAGCTCTCAATACACAACAAATTACAAGTTTACCGGCACTGCTAAGAAAACTTCTATTTTGTTTCATAAATTGCACTAGTGTTTTTACGGCAAAAAATAACAAGTCTACAAGTTTTAATAGACAGGTTTTTCACAAAAAGGTTCAGAAAGAAAACACTGATTCAATTGAAAACGTCCCAATCGATGTAGAAAAAAATAATTTGGAGACTTATAATGACACTCAAAACACCTCAGTTACGGTAAAAAAATATTTTAATGTTTTTTAGATAATAATGTTTTGCATAAACAAAATATGGTAAAAAATAATTTTTTATTAAAGCCTTCATTTCAGCGCTGTTAATATTGCAGCATCGCTATCGCAGCAATATAATCGCCGTTACTTTTTTAGTATCGTTATTGCCATCGCCACTACTTTTGCCTATCAGTATCGAAACAGACATCGCCGATGCATTTAAGAGATAGCGATAGTCTACAGCGATAGGTTTTTTAGATTGGTAAGAAAATTATGAATTATTTGAAGCTCAATTTTTTATGTTTACCTGCCTTTTACATAAACTTGTGTGTATATTATAGTTTATTGTCTGTGAACTCTAAGAGCAAGCGTATGTGCGCTTATTATTGTTCACCGCAAATCAACTTAATTACAAACACATTTTCGTTCAGTTTTTGTCAACTTTGGCGGAAAATTAACTTAAAATTCATCTTGGAACTCTCTTCATTACTCCACGTGGAACTACATGGAATTCTGTATATGATGCAGTCTCTGCTATTAACAAAATTATTTCTGTGTCTGGAAGTGATCCCAAATTTGTTAAATTCTGCGATGAACTTCAGACAACTCACCTCCCAATACAAAAAGTACTTATTAAAGAATATATTGAAGCAATGAAACCAGTAGCACGTGCTTTGAATAATTTACAAGGAGAAAAATCCACATGTTAAAGCAGTTAAGGCTATTTACTTTCATAATTGGCAATTATTATAAACGACCTGAATGCAATGTTGAAAGATAATGCAAATCAATTAACACCAATAGTTTTTTCATCAATTGTCTAAAGATTTGAATAAATCGAAAGTTTAAAAAACTCAGTTAAGGGTAGCATTGGAGACTCAAATTGATGACTATTAATCTTAGTAATAAAGAAAAAAATGATAGAAATTCAAACATTCGCTCAATCTTTTCATGGATAGATGATTTCTCTTTAAATTTCTTTACTTCATTTTTATATGAGAGACAGAAATTAGACTGTGATCCAGATAGAAAAATAAAAATTATAGAAAATAGTTTTTAAAACAATTCTCGTATACTTAAGTACTGAAAGGTTACAAATAAAAATAAAGTGAACATATTAACATTTTTACAACTAAACTTTATATATATATATATATATATATATATATATATATATATATATATATATATATATATATATATATACATATATATATATATATTATATATATATATATATATATATATATATATATATAGATATATATTATATAGATAACGCCCAACTCTCTTATCATCCAAACAAAAAGTTCAGTTCTATAAATGTTAATATGTTCACTTTATTATTATTTTTGAGTATACGAGCGTTGTTTTAAAAAAAAATAAATTTTTTTATATTTTATATTATTTTACATATTTTAGGGTTAATATTTTTCAATGTTTATATATCTTAATATTTTTTATATTTTTTATTAATTTTCATCTTTTAGTGAATAATTTTTTTCTCTAGATTTAAAATTAAGTTTACGTAACACAGTTTGAAAGCTTGAAGCAGCTTTTAACAAATCTATTTTACGTTTTATGGGCAAAAAATATTTAAGAGAGAGCGGAAGAAAGAAAAGAAGCGGGAGCGGCAAAGCAAGCGGAAGAAGGAGCGGTATTGGAAAAGCGAGTTGAAACGGGAGAGCGAGCGGTAACAGGAAAGCGAGTGGGGACGGGAGAGCGGAAAGAAATGAAAGATGGTGAGTAGTGAGAGAAGTTGGACAAAAATTCGATGGAATAGGACGAGAGTAAAAAAGTATTTGGCAATAGAGTGCTTTAGAAAGAAAATAAATGAATGATTCACGGTAAAACAAAATCCTAAACCTAGGTTTTGGGAGTTTTAATCAAATATTTTAAATAAGACGGAGATATGCAATTTTTAACTTTAAACACTATGAGGCATATTTTGAAAATCATTCTATATCTATAAGGTACCCAGTGCAAAAAAAAACAATAAAAAAATAAATATGGCCAATCAGCCGTTTAGAAATCCGCGCTGGTGACTAGAAAATGCGCTTATACAAGCGTCTTTGGTGGTATATTTGTTATTGTTAACGTTTATTTGATGTCGGGTAAAATTTTACATTGCAAACCAGCCTAAGCATAACCTGAAAATTTAAAAAATAATACGCAAACGGTTCTGCCTGGGTTTTAATCCAAAACCTCTTGCTTTCGAAACATCTTCGGCGTGTACGATTTAACCTGTGTTGATGCAGACGAGTAAAGTTAAATAAAAGCATTTAATAAAACCCAATTTTTTTATCAAAAGGCTGGCAACGATACCTACAATGCCACAATTACGGTGAGGAAATTTAAGTTTTCAGGTTTTAAGCTTCATTGAATTAAAGTAATAAATAAACAGGAATGTATTTTTAAAAGGTCTACAGGACTTCCAAAAACGTCACCTTTACGGTAAGAACATAAAAAAATTTTTATGTTAATGTGTTTCGATGTTGGATTCCAAAATATAACACGCATAATGACTTTTTTTGTACTAACCTTGTTTGGCATTTGTTCTATTGTCATTAACTAAAAAATCTTATGACACTACAAAAGGTGCATTTGGTAGCTGGTAAAAAACAGATAATTCTGATTTAGCAAAGTCTAATGTTTTCTCAAAAAAGTACTTGACTTTGTATCGTGGCTCATGAGCTGTCGCAAAAACACAATTTTTGTTCTTTTCGTGTATTCAAGTTTTGTTCAGAGTGCATTTAACAGTTCAAATTTTATAATATTAACACCATCCGTATTCAAAATATTGTCAGACTTGAGAAACAATTTTGATGCAGCAGTAGCTGATATAACGTATGAGATAGTATTATCTGATGTTCCTGTATCAGCAGTCAATTATGCAAACGGACAACAAAATTAAAATTAATAACTATCTTGCAAAATAAAAATAATTATTTATGTATTTCGTGTTTTTTTAGTTTTTTACCGGGTAATAAGTACAGGATAGCTGACGTCCGATCGATTACCGGATGCAACCGGATATTCGTTACATCCCTAGTAAAATGGACGGGTACTTACAATTAAACTCAGCCTCCGGCATGCTAAAAATCGTCGAACTGTCTGTCATATAGCAAATTTTAGTAAACATACAAACTAATAAAATACAACCAAAAACTAATTTTAATACATGAAAAATACACTGTTTGTGTTATTCAAAAACATAGAAAATCTACATGGAAACGATTTTTGTTATAAATAGCTAAAACATATTTATGTAGAACTATTTTTCTTTTGCCTTAATTTTTAACTAATTTAGACAGACAATCATATTTAAATTATCGCATATTAATTGCATGTTTATATCTGAAAGCTTGTGTCAAGGTCGCCCCAATACACAAAAAAATCGTCTCAATACCAAAAATCGTCTCAATTTACGTTGATTTTAAACGCCTTGTCTAACAACCAAAAATGGCTAAATGCGCAATTTTTTATTTATTATTTGTACAAGTTAATTGTTTAAAATACAGGTTGCCGATGAAACTGATTATACAGCCATTTTAGACCTTATATCAGACATAGAGCTTATCCTGTCTACGATTTCTCTGCTTTTTGTAGTTCTTGGACAAATAGTTTTAAAGTTACTATTTTTTATAACGGTTTATTTTCTGTTCTTTTTTGTACGTATATTAATTAGTTAATTTTTTAAGGTCTTATGAAAAAACCCAGTTTTACAAAGGCTTATTAAACCTTGCCGTGGCTTTGATCATCGTGAATCTCTTGATATTACTAGGATTTAAAAAAAATGAAAACGAAAAGTTATGCATGGCTGTAGCAATAGCTTTGCATTATTTTCTTCTTGTTTCATTTTCTTGGATGCTTGTTGAAGCTGTTCTTCAATATTACATGTTTGTCAAAGTCTTCAATGCTCACATCAATCGATTTTTCTGGAAAATAACATTACCTACCTGGGGCGAGATTTTTTTCAATATTTTTAAACGCAGTCACTGCAGTGCAGTTTATATTATATATGCTATTTTTATGAAGGAAAAAGTTTGGTTTTATTTTCAGTATAATTGTTCTTTTGTTTTAATCAATGTTAATGTAAGCATAAATTGTCAACACTTAAAACGTGGGACGCCATTTATATTCAAATATGCATTCTATCTTGTTTAAAAAATAGCAGATGGTTAGTTTGAATAAAAGGTGCCACACGTTTTAAGTGTTGAAAATGTATGGCTTGTTTGTTATACGAATGTCCACAATTAATGCATGCCTCCATCAAGACATTTCTCACACAGCCCAGAGAAAAATTATTTTCTCTTTTTCAATTCACATAAGCGTGATATTTTTACAAGTTTTTTTAAATATTTAATTTTTTAATTCAAATATAACCTTCATTTTTAGTTATTATGTCAACCTTTAAAATTAGTGAACCTATTAGTTTTGCGTCCAGGCCCATATTTCTATAAGTCTGCCTGCTCAAAGAATTCAATTCTTTGTCTGAGTCAAAGTCCATATTAATATTATTATAGTCTATGCCCCTGTTGTAACCTTTTCCCGTTTTTTGAAGGCCCTAGGTGGACTTATAGAAAATAAAAGAACAAGTAAAGGAAAAAACGAGTTTTTTAACACAAATTTTGATTTTAAATACACTCGATGTGTGTTTGTGTGTATGTATACGAAAGATGTTCAAATTAAGTTTTTTTAATTGAATCATGTATTGTCATCCAATATAAAGATATGCTGAAAGTTTCAGCTTCCTAGCTAGTCAAAAAGCTGGTTGAATTTCACTTGCAAGATTTGCGTACAGAGAAAGCCACACACACACAAACAGAGATTGTAACCCAAATAAAAATTTAAAAAAAGATAGACATTAAGTCTTTATTTATTTATTATTACTTTCGATAAATTATAAAGCCATTCTAAAAAAAACTTAAATACGGTTGTCAATATTACAACAATATTAATTGACAGAATTTCTCTAATTTTGGTAAAAGAGCCTATTTGGTCTGTTTTGCGGCTTAAGTGGTAAACCAAGATATTATTTGTGCATCGTATAAAGTCTGCAAAAAACGTGAAAAATTTGGCAACATTGGATTGAAGAACTAGAAAAATGTATCTGACTTGCTTGACGGAAGCACACTAATCTTGTAGATAACTGCTATGTGTGTGCTCTAAATTTGAAGGAAACCGAAAAACCCTAGTCCATCTTAACCTTTCATCTTCTATTAGACCGTCTCCACACGGTGACGAGCTTCCTGCTCCCATCTTTAGTGTTTTGCCTGATATGAGTTTACCCTCAACCAACAAAAATTCATTAAAATTGCTCTCTGCTTTGTTGTTTATATTAACTTAGATTTTATATATTATTATGCTAGTTGAAAAAAATACTGTTTAATTTATTTAATATGCAATTATTTTGGTTTTTTTCAACCATTTAAATTATAAAGGAGCTCCCGCCGTAATCGTGGCAATTATAGCTTCGGTTGATCACAGTCAGTATGGTCACGGAGATTAGTAAGCTTATAATAGTATTTTTTATTTGAAAATAATTTAAATTTCCTAGCTGGTTTGAAATAATTATTTTAATTTTCAATTCATTAAAATTTATAATAAACTTATATTATTTATTCAAGTCAAATATTTATGAAAAACATTATAAATAATTGTTTAAAAAAATTGGAACAAATTTGTTTATTTGCAGCTGTTGGTTTTCAAATTATGTTTTTTATTTTGCTTTCCAACTTCCACTTGGAATTATTATTTTCATCAACTCAGTTTTATTTATTATTATTATAAAAAATCTTGCAAACTTGAAAAAAACTCCAAGAAATCAGTCAGACAACCGTTTAGCTCAAGTTCAAGTCAGAACAGGAATATGTTGTTTCGTTGTCATGGGTGATTTTATTAAAGTTTTCATAATCGCATTAAATAAAAAAAAATTCAGTTTATAATTTACTTTCAATTTAACATCATAGGTTTAACATGGAGTTTTAACCTATTCGCCCGTGGCAAAGCAACTCTGGTCTTCAAATTCTTGTTTACAATTTTCAACGGCCTACAAGGATTTTTCATTTTTGTTCTCTTCAATCTTCGTTCTGAACCACTTAGAAATATTTGGATAAATATTTTTAAAAAGCGTCAAACGCCAAGAAAATGGTTCAGTGATTTTAAGAATCGTTTTTCAAAAAGTAGCAGCAGCAAACCTGCCACAAACACTTCCGGAGCCACAGATGGTGAAATAAAACTTCCAGAAATATAGATTTTTATTCAAATTTACCCAATATGTAAATGTATACAAATTATATCAAATGATTTGTCTGTTATGCCAAAAAAACTGTCAACAATGAATGCTATGTTATAAATCGTATTATTTTTTCAAGTTTAACGCTTGACTATACATGCTGTTTTTCTATGTTAGCTAGTTTATTCTATCGCCATGTTCTAAGCAAGAAATGTTGAAACCTGAAACATTTTAATGTGATAAAAAATAATTTAATATTTGCTCGTTAACATTGTGCAATGTGTTTTGATGTTGCTTATTAATGTTTAAGACATTATTTGTCATCATTGGTACACTGCAATAAACATTTAAAATGTGACCCACTTGTTTGCTTCGATTAAGTTTTTAGATAATAATGATTAAATACATCGAAAAATTATTCTGTTTAGTTTTATTAGTTTGCTGTAATAATTAAATACACGGATTAAAACAAAATTAATCAGTTATAAAACATTTGACTTAAAGTTTAGGTTGGCAACAAATCTGAAAGAAAATGAAAATATATTGTTTTATATCCTAATATTATATTATGTTATAAAAATTTTATTTTTATCAAATAAAATTTTAAGCTTAATATCAAAAATATTTAAATATTTAATACTTAATAAAAGTCTAAAAAAATTAAAGAACTTACTAAAATTCTAAAACTGAATTTAGTGATGATTTGTTAAAAGTTTTAAAAACTATTATTTGAAAAAATTTTTTAAATTTTACTAAGGCCTAAATAATAACATTTTTGAATACTTGTTATGGGGCCTTTTTTACTCTTGTATCCGCTGACCCAAGTTTTATCATCATTTTCAAGCAGATCTTTAAAGTTTACTTGGTAGAAGTATTCCTGTATTCATATTCTAATATATATATATATATATATATATATATATATATATATATATATAGTTGTTTTTTTTATAGTAATCTGACTGAATTACCACCATGAGGACACCATGTTCAATTATAATTATAGTGAAATGATGATACGTTTTATGACTATTCATTGTCTCATCACCACATACGTCCCTACAAATGTTTGTTTCTCCGCATTGATAGGTTTTTAGAAAACATGCATACTAAAAACTCTTTTGTAGAACTTCCAATTTTATTTATCTAACATAATTTATTATTGAAAAAAAAAGCTTTAAAACGTTATTTCAAACCGGTCCTGCCGCATCAAACTAATCATTTTCTATTTGACATTCACTATGCTTTCTAATACAGGTAATGAAAAACACTGCACACTAGAAAAGAGTTTAAGTTTATTCTGAGAACATTTAAAAAAAAATTGCATGACATGCCGAGAAAGTTTGAGAAACTATATGAACATCTGAAAAACTGAATTTATATAAAATGTAGAGTTCAAACTAGTAATGATTTGTACAAACGTCTGCAAACTGTTAGTTGAAATAAAAAATTTTTAACAATTGTACTACAGCTAAAATCTTTAAAAAAAAGCAGTAACTTGTAGGTTCCTATAAATAAAACGGGGCTCCCCAAGCTGTCACAGACTTTTCTCTGAAATTTCTGATAATCAGGCAGCGTCAATATAATTAGTAGGTTCCAATGAATTTATTTGTAATTTTTTTTTTATTTTGTTGCCGTACCGTTGGAAAGACAAAATCGCTTAAAGAAAAAACACGTGTCAGAGATTATTAAACATTTTCTGAAAAACGATGTTTTATTAATGCAACCTAACTTTGTTTACGTATTAGGCTCTGAAATTGGTCAAAACAAAAATGAAAGTGACTGAAATGACCAAAATTTATTAGTATTCGCTATAGAGGTAATCCTACATATGCAAATCAGTTTCCAGTTTCAAATTCGGGTAAATTCCGTGGGTTAATTATTTTCAGAACAAGCAACTAGTATACGTTTTAATAATTAGGTTATTTATTTCAGTTATCGCCTTAGAAAGACAGGCACATGTTTAAAGAAAATAATTGTATAATTACGTCCTACATAGCTATAAGCTAGGAAGTAAACTTTTAAGATAATAAGAGCTGGCAGTCGTTATTAGAACTGCTTTCAACAAACATTTTTTTCGTTAGTCTGCTTAGGAATTTTAGTTAAAAATCGTCTAAAGTATTTGTAGTGAATGAGGTTTTGTTGTAACGCTTTTTTTAAAACGTTTTTTTTTAAACTCTGAAGTTTAGTTTATTTACCAGAACAATGAAGAATCTAACTGTTACCTTTCAAACTTTATTACTTCTAATAATGTGTTGGATATGCAATAAATTGCCGTTTGTCCAATCTGAAGTTGATTTTGATGAAAATAAACTGATGCGTCATTACGTTGGATGTTTTTCAACTTTGAAAGACTTCAAAGAATGTTTTATACAAGAACCATTAAATATAAAGAAATGTTTGACTTGCTGTTCTAAATCAGATAATTATACTTTTGCTGCATTAAAAGTATTATTTATTTTAATTTTGTATGTGTAAATTAAAAAAATCACTAAAAATATTGAAATATAATCAAACTTTGTCATTGACTAAAGTTGTTTGAGTATATCTTTAAACTTTGATCAATTTAAACTGTTTTTAACTTTATTTTAAATTTTCACAGTTTTTGTTTTTAAAAACTGTAAGAAGATTCATTTGTAAACGTTTGTTTAATTACCAGAGTGGATCCAATTGTTACTGTAATAACCAATTCAGTCAATCAGCAGACGATTCCGATTGTAAGGTTCCATGTAAAGCTTCAACAAGACATCCATGCGGTGGAAATAATGCTTACAGTATTTACACCGGTTAGTAAGAATTACCAACATTATTACAGTGATTGCAAAAATGTGTGTTAATAGTTATTGTATTTAACTATTTTTTTAAATAATAAAGTTAAAAATAAATTAATTATCAACGATAAAAAACGTTTAAATCATTTTAGTTTGTGGAGTTGGAACTTATGGAAAAAATTGTAACATTTCATGCAGTAGATGTCGTAATTCAATTCCTTGTAACAAAACTACCGGTGATTGCATTGATGAATGCTATAAAAACTCTATCAATGATGACAAATGTGACTTAAGTTAGATTTTATTTATTTAATTTTATTAACATTAAATTGTTTAATTAAACTAAAAACTGAACTTTTTACAGGCAGTCGACTTATAGATGTGAATGCGGCTTTCAATCAAAAAGCAGAGCAAAGTTCAACATGGTGGTATAAATATCCAGCTGATTTAGCAGTAGATGGAAATTTTAATAATAATTTTGAAGCAGAGATTTGTACTCACACGGAATGTAATTACAATAATAGTTGGTTATCTGTAGACTTGATTGAAAGAAGACACATTAGAGAAGTTGTTGTGACTAACCGAGATAATAAGGGTTTTATACTTATTTTCAATTCGTTTTTAATTTTTTAATACTTTTTATTTCAGTTTAACTAACCGACAGTTTCACAGTTTTATATGCTTGTTTTTAATTTTACTCTTATTTATTTCTTTTTTGATAACTTTCATTTTGTTTAATATAATTTATTTCAATTTATTCATTTTTTAATTATTTTTTCAAGTTTACATTACTTTTTCTCTTTTTATAAAACGTTAATTTTACTTTTTTATTACTTGTATTTTTGTTTCAAAACATTATACTATTACAGGTGATAGAATAAAAAGCTTCCAAGTATATTTATCTGAAAACAAACCATCAGGAGATATTTCACAAGATCTTAAAAAATACAAATTATGTAACTCATATCCTAATGAAACTTTGAACATTAAAACATTGAACGTGACATGCAATGACAACACAACTGGTAGATATTTGATCGTCGTTTTGCCAAAAGTTGAATGTTTGTCCATTTGCGAGCTTGAAGTTTATCTCCATGGTGAGACGAAAACAAGTTTTTGTTTCAAGGTTTCAATTAATAACTATAAATATGTTTTTACTTATTGAATTATTATCATTTAAAATTTTTACAATCAAATCAGAAAATTGAAATTAAGGCTAATAATTTATTTTACCAGATTGTTACAACTGCAGAAAAAATGAAACTTGTTCCGAAGAACTTTTTGACAGCCATCGACGTAGATGTGTCTGTAAAACTGGGTTTAAGAAAAAAACTATTACATCAAACTGCTTAGGTAATTGAACAAATATCTATCTCTATATAGCAAAACAACGTGTGTGTGTTTGTTCGCTTATCACATCTAAACTGCTGAAGCAATTTAACCGAAATGTTGAATGAAGGTAGGCTTCATTGAGGCAAAGGTTTTGAAGCAATACAAATTAAAAATGTTTTATTATTTACGTTTTATCGTTAATTAACCATTTCAAATCTTTTTTAAAAACCTGAGCAATAACGGGTAATTTTGCTAGTACAATATATTATGAATTAATTTAAAATACAAATTATTTTCAAATGGTATGTAAACAAAAACAATTATAATGTCCCCAAGGTGTTTGAATAAAATGTATGATATGAATGCTTTTTGTAATAACATGTATTATATATTTAATTAATTCTTTTTTATCAATTTAATTTTAAGAGTAACATTGTTTATTTTGTCATAAATTTGTCAGACATCGACGAATGTCAAGATAGCAAAACATGTTCAGAAAATGCCAGATGCACAAACACTGATGGAGGTTACTCGTGCAAATGCAATGATGGATATTTTGGTAATGCTACAATAGAGAATGACTGTCAAGGTTAGAATTACATTTTTAAATTTCAATTGTTAAAAATATCAACAAATAACAGATGAAGTTGTCCCACAAGGTATGAAGCAAATGTGAATAATCTACTAAATCGCAACAACAATACTTGTCTCTGTATCTTTCAATGTATTTCTTTTGCTGGTGTTAGTAGTCGCTGTTAATATATAATGGTGTTTAAAAAATTCATAATTGTTGACAGAATTATTTTTAGTAATTCATAATAACTGAATTTTACTTCTTGATTTTTTTAAGAGTAGCAGGTGTTACTTGTAATAATTGAACTTATCATTATTTTTGTTTTTTCTTATTAATGGAGTCGCAAACGTATTAAAAATGGCGGTAGGCGATCTTTTGCTATATCTTTATTAATTTTATTTTTTTTTACATTATATGGTATATTCAGATTCAGTATTTGTACCTTTATTTAAAAATATTAGTTGAATTAAAAAAAACTATTTTGAAATTTTTTTGCGACTAGGATAGGGTTAGGGATAGGGATAGGGATAGAGATAGGGATAGGGATAGGGATAGGGATAGGGATAGGGATAGGGATAGGGATAGGGATAGGGATAGGGATAGGGATAGGGATAGGGATAGGGATAGGGATAGGGATAGGGATAGGGATAGGGATAGGGATAGGGATAGGGATAGGGATAGGGATAGGGATAGGGATAGGGATAGGGATAGGGATAGGGATAGGGATAGGGATAGGGATAGGGATAGGGATAGGGATAGGGATAGGGATAGGGATAGGGATAGGGATAGGGATAGGGATAGGGATAGGGATAGGGATAGGGATAGGGATAGGGATAGGGATAGGGATAGGGATAGGGATAGGGATAGGGATAGGGATAGGGATAGGGATAGGGATAGGGATAGGGATAGGGATAGGGATAGGGATAGGGATAGGGATAGGGATAGGGATAGGGATAGGGATAGGGATAGGGATAGGGATAGGGATAGGGATAGGGATAGGGATAGGGATAGGGATAGGGATAGGGATAGGGATAGGGATAGGGATAGGGATAGGGATAGGGATAGGGATAGGGATAGGGATAGGGATAGGGATAGGGATAGGGATAGGGATAGGGATAGGGATAGGGATAGGGATAGGGATAGGGATAGGGATAGGGATAGGGATAGGGATAGGGATAGGGATAGGGATAGGGATAGGGATAGGGATAGGGATAATATGAAGGATATTATATAAATATAAACAAAAAAGGACAAACAGAATGTTTAGGTTTTTAGTTTTTTTTAATTTTCTTTGAATTAATAAAAAATATTTATTTTGTTCATTATTAAATTTTTGGAACACATGTTCAAGACAACTACTTTAAAAAAATAAAATTTATAAATTAATAAAAATATAAATAAAAAACGTTTATTGATTAACAGAAAATAACGACTGTATTGATGATACTTATCGTTGTGATCCTCGTTCGACGATTTGTAGAGTCATTAAAGGAATGCATAAATGCGAGTGCAAACCTGGATTTACAATGGTTCTTAACATCAACACATCCTGCACAGGTTATATTACTGCAATTAATAAAGTTATTTTCTTGTTCATCATGAAGTTGTGTTGTTTAATAGATATCGATGAGTGTACAATGGGAATTTCAAATTGTCTGGAACAATCAAATTGTGTAAACAATCCAGGAAGTTACACGTGTGAATGTAAAGTGGGTTTTGAAAAAACAATACATAACGACTTCCAATGCTACGGTACACATAACCAATGTTTAATTAATTTGCAATTTTTTATTATTTTGCAATTTATTATCAATTTACATGATTTTATTGACTTACGATGTCCGCGGATGGATAAACTTAAGAATCAGCCGCACACATTCTATTGGTCGGTTTGTTAATATCACGAAATAATAATTGACAATTATTGACTCTTAGGCTAATAACAAAAACAATTAATTAATAATAATAATTCAACTGATGAATAATAATAATTCATCTGATGAATATTAATAATTCAGCTAACAAAGAATTTTTTCATTTATTAGTATTTATATTTTTTAACCAATATTACATTTATTTTATATACATGAAAAAATTGAACAGACTAAATTTCAAACAAAGAAATATATCGTAATCAGTTTCAACGTACTTTCTGACAGCTTCATTTTATTTTGGATCGCTCTTATCCTAATAAATTCATCTAAATAATAGTGAATGAGTACGTATACATCCAAAGCTTTCCAGTCACAAAGCATTTGTAGTAATTAACAGTTGCCTGGTCACTTTGTAATGCTTTTTAGCCTTTGCAACATAACTTTCATCGATCTATATATACCAGTCACTGATTGTATGGTTGGAGTTTATTAAAAATAATCTCTAAGTCTTTTCACGACCAATAAAATGTCATCTGATGTTAAATTTTTTGACGGGACATCGTAATACACTAATGTTTTTTGTAGTGCTTCTCATTATTGTCGCATTCTGTGGCGGATCCATAGGGGGGCGATGGGGTCGTTCACCTCTCCCAACAATAGTATAAACGTTTTTAACAATTTTAGAATTTTGTTTTTGCATCCATTTATTACTGCTTATAAGAAAGCACACATAGGTATCAAAAACTTGTAACTTTTAATTTCGTAAAACAATTATACAAATTATAGACTAGTATTCTAGTAAAACAAATTATAGCACAAAATCTAGTTTACGATTTTTCGACTTTGCAAAACGTTCAATTATATTTTTGCGATTTACAAGAATGTCTTTTTGTACATTAAGTTGTGCTAATCTCACTAGTCTGTCTTCTGTCATTCGTGTTTTCAGCCAGGTTTTAATTCTTCGCTGAGTTAAGAAACTAACATTCAGCACTCGCAACACTAACAGGACATGTTTTAATAATTTAGAACAATTTGTGAGTGATTGAATATTTAAAACATTTTTTGCCGCTGAAACCTAAATATCCCCCCCTACTAGATGACCTGGATCCGCCACTGCACTCTGTTGAGAGCCGCAAAACGCTCTCAACAAACTTTTGGCTAAACCAAAAAACAATTGGCGTAATTCTCAACGTCAAATAAAGTAAAGTGAAAATAATAATGCTAACCGTATAGATTTAATCAGTTGAAAATTTGTGTAAATGTATTCTTTTATAAACAATTAGATACAAACGAATGTTTGGATATTAGCAACTACGATTCAAATACTGTCAACTGTACAAACACACTTGGAAGTTACATTCTGTTTTGTACTGAAGGTCATTTTTTAATTAAAGAAAATGGAAAATACGTTTGTTCAAGTAATTTTTTGTTTGTTTGTAAGGTGTAACTTATAAATATAAATTTATATTACAACAGCAGGTTTTTTTATTTAGATGCTCAAAAACTTAAAACTGCAATTATTGGATCAACTGTTGGGTTGTTGCTTTTTGCAATTGTATTTGTTGGAGCAATATTTTTTTATTTGAAATCGAGAAGGTAAAAAATAGTTTGTAAATAATATTTTAATTAAGTTAAAATTCAAAACAAAACAATGAAATTTTTTTTATTTATTCATTAATATATTTAGAAAAACACCAAATATCATTAGTTTGTTGACTTTGAACACTAAAAGTGTGCTATTATTTTAAAAATAAAACCGCAAGAACTTGCTGGCAACTTTCTTATACTTTGAATTGGTTTTAAATTAAAAATAGTTTTAGTTTGTTTAGTTAAAAACGAATCTAAATTTCATCCTTATTGGAATGCGGAAAGCTCATCAATTTTAAATTAAAAAATTTGTTTAAAATCAAAAAAGTATTCAAACCAAAGAAACAAAAATCTTTGAAGTTGATATAAAAAATTTGAAAACTGGTTAGATAAATTACTTGTGATAATTAGAAAAATGTTTACTAATAAAATAACGTAATTTTTTTGTTCATTAAGCACGTTAGTCTCAGCACTTATCAAATCTTTCAAATCTCTCGTTCTTTTGTTCTTTTGCACGGTTTACCTCTTAGATCTAAAATAATTTTTTAAAATATGTCTTATTGAAATTAAAATTGAAAACTCCACCTTTCCCTACTATTTGAAAAATTTTGTTCTTTTTTTTCAAACGTTATTTTTCTTAGTCTGGTTTTTTTAAACTCTTTTCCACTTTTTACTATTTATTTCCGCCAGCCGCCAGTTTGTAGCTGAGCGTTTTTAAACTCCTCGTCGAAAAAGCGCTATATAAAGTAAAATTTTTGGATTGAATGAATGATCACCACTTATTTAACCAATAGACCGTCCGTGACTGTTAAAAAATAGCCACGATTTCTCTAGACAGCATGATCACATCTTTTATAAGCAAATCTACTAAACTCAGTTCAACCTTCAAAAATCTTTGATAAATGAATGGAAAAGAGTATTATCTTAGTTGTATTTATAGCTTAGAAAATGTCAGAAAACTACGTGAACAATTGAATATTGAATAAAATCGCCCAACTCGATTTTCGGACAAAACGTTAATTAAGATGATGATTATTATGATGATTATTAGTTTTATTATGACAACCTCATTTAAACTAGACCCGCTGATTAGCTCTCACCACCAAGGTGTTGAAATTAATTCAACTCTTCTAAAATAACTAATTTAATCAATGCTGCCAACAAGATCGGTGTATAATATAATACAAGCTTGAGTTGGTAAGAATTTCCGTTGTGTCTTCAAAATACGAATCATGACAATAACATTGTCAGATATTAGAAGAAGTCTCCAAATGATTTATTGACATTGAAAGAAAAGAGTCAACAAAATTTTTAAAACAAAAATAAAATAAATCAAATTTTTAAATTTTTTAAAATCACCAAACATAAAAAAATATGGTTTTTTTCAACGTTTATTTCAAGTAAACAGGTTTTTCACAGAAATGCTATAATTAAAACACTATTAATAGTTATTTTTAAAAATTTCAATTTTATTACAAAAAAATCTATAAAATATTTTAACATTTTCAGAGCCCGGCAAAAAATTCAAAAATGCAAAAATGAATCAACTTTGATTGATCTGAATAAATTAAACAATCAAAGCAAAGATGATAAAGAAAAATATCTTCAATTGGCTAAAAAGTCAAAGAACTACGAAAATGTAACAGATGACCACTATTATGAAGAACTAAAAGTGTAACTCTGTCTTATTGAACACATTGTAATTTACTTTGCTCATTATGACAATGATTTTGTTTTTTATTATCAATTTTTCAGTCGTTCATATTATGTGACATAAACAAAAAAAAAATGAAATAAATAATCAAATTAATAGTTGAACTTTAAAATTAAACTGTAACAGTTTGGTCTTTAAGATGCAGTAATTTAAGCAATCAAGTTCTAAGAACTACTGTTAATGGCATCAATGGCACTTTTCTATATGTAAGTTGTTTTTGTTTTTAAAGGGTTTGCCATATATAAACAAATTTTTGCTACATAAGCAAATTTTTAATATTATATTGTTTAATTAAATATCCAATTCAAATTTGTTATAACTTGATTTCTATAAAACAAATTTCTTTTTTTTAATTAACTTATAAACTAATTGAAAATTTACTTCAAATAGATAAAGAACATATTTTTTTATGAATTAAAATGCTTGTTTTTTTGTCCGGAAAATGCTAAGCAAACAGTTTAATTTTGAAACATAATTTTTTTTCGATCTTTACTGCATTGTGTACACTTTAGTTAGACGTTTTTTTTAATATTCAAAAGGTTTCAGATTTGTTAACTAAGGTTTAATTAGTTTGATGCAATTCTACGGCATAAAACAATGGAATTAACCAATTTTTATTATGAATTTGTTTTCAATTTTTCAACTTATTGTTGTATATTAGTATTCTTGATAACTTTTTGATCATTTTTACCAAGCACATTGTATGTGTTACATTGTCTATTATTTTCTCATTTAAGAGAGTTTAATTCAAGAATAACTCCGTTTAGTAACAACAAACTTGAAAAAGTGATCGAATTGTTTTTTCATTATTGTCATGTTATCACAATTCAATATAGTAATTAAAATCTTAAAAAATAATAAAAATTAATATTACCAGCAACGGTTAGAACTAGAATCGCCTAAACTAAAATGCTTCATACCGTCTGGGCTTTGAAACTCATGCTTTGTACAGAATAATTAAGTGAATACAATTTTCTTACGAAATAATAAAAAATAATTTATAATCGTTAAATTTCTGTTGAGAAACAATGATATAATAAATTGTTAGTTAGAATTAGCATATACTGATGTAGCAAATAAATACTGCACATGAGACATTATTTGTCATCATTGGTACACTGCAATAAACATTAAAATGTGACCTACTTGTTTGCTTCAATTAAGTTTTTAGATAACATATTCATTTAATGCATCTAAAAAATCAGCTGTTATTAAAAATTTAATTTTCTATAGTTTACTTCAAAAAGTTATATTAAACTGGTGGTGGCGCTTAAAACTAATCATTTTCTATTCACATTTACTAAGCTTTGCAATACAGGTAGTGAAAAAAACTGCCCATTAAAAAAGAGCCTATAGTTTAATTATGAAAATATTGACAATTTTTTTTAGGAAATTCCAAGAAAATTTGTTAAACTATAAAAACAACTGAAAAACTGAATTTATGTGAAGCTTAGAATTTAAATTAGT